>JAUZNK010094480.1:0-12284 GCA_035046665.1 Euphysa ruthae
GGATAAGTTTAATGAATATGAAGGATAGGTTTAATGAATATGATGGATAGGTTTAATGGATATGAAGGATAAGTTTATTGAATATGAAGGATAGGTTTAATGAACGTGAAGGATAGGTTTAATGAATATGAAGGATAGGTTTAATGAATATGATGGATAGGTTTAATAAATATGAAGTATAGGTTTAATGAACATGAAGGATAGGTTTAATGAATATGAAAGATAAGTTTAATAAATATTAAAGGCAGGGTTAATGAATATAAAGGATAGGTTTAATGACTATGAATGATAGGTTTAATAAATATGAAGGATAATTTTAATGACTATGAGGGATATGTTTAATAAATATGAAGGATAGGTTTGGTGATTTTACAAAAACAAAAATTTCTAAAATTTGAAATTTCTAAATAAATTATCTTTTTATTCTTGTGATCTTAAAAATGTTATTACTTATAACTTCAAGACTTTCATTGCTCATGGGAATCAGGCCCAAAAAAGCGATTTGTGAGTTTTCGTAAGTGGTTTTTTCTGAAATTTCTTACTATTGCTGGTTGTCTACAATTTCGAAACTTTTATATAGCATAATTCTTAAACCCTAGAATAATACAAGTTTGGTCCAAATTGATATTTTTCAATTTATATTGAGAAAACATGTCATAAGGTAGGATAGTAGATCACTTTGTTTGCGATTCTTGTTTTATACAGGTTTGTATTATTTACTAGTGCTTGTTTTTAGTATTGTTTCTAAGACTTTTGTTTTTCTTTTATGTTATGTGTTTTTAAAAACAAATATATCTACAAAGATAATTAACGTCTTGAATATGTATTTTTAAATTCCTTGAAATTTTTTTTTATTCAAAAGTATCTTGCGAAATTTTATATGACACCCATTTGAAGTTGCCGAGGACCTCTCTACTGCAGTAATCCCTGGCAAACTTTCTTCCGCTCATTGAAACTCAGTGTTAAGTAAATTCTCATTTTCTTACTTAACATGTTTTCCTACTTTGTGAATAAGCTTTGTAAATATTGTTTTGAGGTACTTTTTGTTAAATTTTTTGTCTGAATCAAAACAAAATATTCTTATACTGAAATTTGCTTTATTTTTGCATCGTATGTCTTGATATTTTTTTTGTTTTCGGGGTTTTTTTTTTTTTTTTTTTTTTTTTTTTTATACATAGACTTTTATGAGAGGTTAAAAGAAATAATGTAACTTGCAAATTGCGATAAGTGTAAGCAGTGTTGGTCACAATATACTGAAAAACATATCCATCCGGATCGATTTTTAAGATTATAGCCTTTCAAATGAATTAAGAAAAGAATAAATCTAACTATTCTCCAATATTTGGAATCATTTTTTGAACAAAGTTGAATAATTTAAGGAAATAATTATCTGAAACGATTGATTGTTTTAAATTTAGAACCCAAAAGCTGATCCGGCTGAATTAGTCAACCAGCTAGATCTTATAGAAGAATCTATAACGAAGATGCAGCTCCTTGTGTGACAAAGTGTTCGACTTCAAGTATTAAGTTATGTTGATTGAAGATCGTGTATTCTGATCATATGCTACTATGTAGGATTATGCAGACATGAAAAGGGAAAAAATGAAGACTTAATTGGACATTAACAAGATGTTTAAAGGACTGCATCGCAATATTTTCTAGCTTTTTTTTTTTTTTTACAGTTTTCTCTCAGTAACTGTTTATGACATTTTTCTTTTTGTAAGTGCGGAAAAGTAACGAGTTTTGATCTTTACGGAAGAATTATGTTTGGGCTTGGGATTAGAATATATAGAAACATTCAAAGGTTGTTCGTCTTGTCACTTAAAAATTTAAACTTTTTCCAGTTTTTTGTGTGATTTGATAATACAAGAGCAATTGTAATTTTGGATTTTTGAAAAAATGATTATAGTTTAATGGGTCCAGTTTTTCTCAAAAACATCTTTTTTTAAAATACTGTTTCTGATTATTTTGGCATGGTTGTTATTATAAATTTGATTGACTTCATTGCATCAGCTCAGATTCCTAAGAAAACTTGGCTCATTCTTTGATTTTTACCAAGTATATATTTTCCAGTTGTGCTGAAATTTGGTAGGATGTTTGAATTGTTCCAGGTAAATTTGCTGTGTTTGTTTTTTGAAAATTTATTGTGCCCATGTTTGAAAATATTATTTCTGATAGTCGTTTTTAGTCCGTAATTTTTATTTTTCGAAAATTTATACCCGGATAGCTCAGTCAGTAGAGCATCTGACTCCCAACCACAACGCCATGGGTTCAAATCCAGGTATCGGCCACTCATGCATGAGTTGCAAATTGGGGCGGTAAGTTTGGAGTTTTAACTCTTCTTTAGCATCCTGCCTAGTAATGGTTTCAGGTCTTGCAGGAAGCGACTTATTTAAAATAAAATAAAACGTATTAAAGTCTCTTGAGGATTTTCGAGAAGAAGTGGCGAAAATACCTTAAAAAGCCTTGAGACAAAACTTTTTCTTTCATAGGTATTATTGTGTTGAATGAGAGTGGATGGATACTTACTATTAATTCTGAACTTGCTATATCAGGTTACATTTCACATGTTAATACTCCTGCGATTGTTTCCTAACTGAACTATACAATCATTAAGATTAAAAGTAAACTAATCAGAGTTAATAAATCTATTTTCATTGATATAATCTGTAATGATAGAAACTATAAGAGAAGTAGGTTGTTGAGTTTAATATTTTTGTTTTATTTTAGTCGACGCTGTATTAAATATTATGTGAAATAAAGGTATAAAGTGCTACTATTGTGCAAATAATTGACTTATTTCAGTGCAGTTCTAGAAAACCATGGCAGTCTTTGACTTCAATATAATTTTGATATCTTTTATCACCATTTTTCTTGGCTACATTATTTATATTGTGTTTGGTTTGGTTTCTCATCCATTAAAAAACTTCCCTTCTACAATTGGTCGTAGCGGTGAAGAACAAGACGACTTGGAAAGAATAATTTCTTACTCAAAAGAATTTAAAGATAAGGGTGTCTATATACGGAGTATAATCCCAGGTAAATTCAACGAGATTTTACTTAAAAAGTAAAAACTTTTGTAGCTTACCTTAAAGAACCTTAAATTTATTTCTAGGACCTAAGCTATAAAGTCGACATTTTCATCTAAATATGATAAATTACCTTTGATGCACCATTATCGTTAATTACTGGAAAATACTAAAATATTTTAATTTATTTTAAATTTTAAATTATTTACTATTATCGATTTTTTTATTTTTTATCGATTATCGATTTTTTTTTAAACAAAAAAAAAAATCATATTTTATAAAAATTTTTAGACCCCCAGGCAAAAAGGCTAGGGGTTATGAATTCATTTCTGTCTGCGCTGTCACGAACCTATCTCAAATATTTTGCACAATGGTTTCTTGTTAATATATATATATATATATTTTTTTTGTTTTTCTGGCAGTATCTCACACGCTATTTTTCAAAGTTTTTAAAAGATAGTAAGTACAAAATACATAATTAAAATTCACCTGACAAAAATTCATGCTCCTTATCAACGGGCCAATAGAAATGCTTTTGTAATTTTTGCAGTTTGAATTGATGATTCCATCTAAATTTCTATTTTGATAAATAATCATGGAGTAGATCATTTGACCAATATTGCTCCCTACTAAAAGTATTTTTAATTTTGCACCAGGACCTTAGTAACAGCTATATTTTAGCTAAATATCACCCTTTCATTAGAAAAGCTTTTTTTTTGCCAAAATCTCACGTTTTAGCAACTTTCAATGATGAAGTTGATATATATCTCTAAATATTTTTATGAAGGTATCGTAAAGAAATTAAAACTTTTGTTCCGTAGGCTACTATTTTTTTGAGAAATTCTTACAATTTTGGCAGCTGCTAAGGGTCTTTCAATCTTTCTAAAACTTTGTAGCAAAAAAGAAAGCTAGTAACCGTGAAATATAATCACCCTATATTCTACATATTATTAGGATTATTTTTCGCTAATTAAACTATAAAATACAAATCAATTCGATTGTCTCGTGGGAGGAATTGAACCCCCGACCTCTGGTTTAAATGCGCTGGTTATTATTATAATACATTGAATCATCAGTGAATCTTATTAGGATTTTGTATTATGATAAGTAATTATAGAATTCTTCATTTGCCCAATATTTCCAGATTCAGAAAACTTAAAATTAGCAAATGCGAAAATTCTGTTTTAGCATTTTCATAATGTTGAGTTGATGAGTTTTTCATGAATGTAAGTCGTCTTAAAAGACTTGATTTTTGAATAGCATGGTCACTAACCCAAGCTATTCAATAGTAACAGGCGCATATCAGTAGCCATTTTTAGGTAAAATGTCAGGTTTTGTTAAATTTTTTCCGTAGCTCTTTTTCGAATTTTTTACAAAATTGAGTGATCGTAATTTCAAATGAAGTTAAGTGACCATAATTATTTGTAATACCAAAGGCTATACAATTGCAATTTTGATGATCAAACTAATAACTAAATCCCTCTGGGTATTTTTTTTACTTATATGGGTCCTAAAACTTTATAGGTACACCCTATATGAATTCAAATTGAAATCTCTTCTCCACATGTCTGTTAAATAAAAAAACTAAGCGTTTTTGGAATAAGTCTAGCACTTTTTGCTAACAGAGATATAAATATAGCAATATCCTTTTTACACGTTTGGGTTTAAGGTAGTCCCCCAGGAAATAAAAAGTGGTTTTCGAAATTTTTTTTTTTTTTTTTTTTAATCTTTACTGTTATGGTTTTTAGATTCTAACACCCTTTATATACCTTTTTGGAAAGTTTGAAGTCAAAATAATTACAAAAAAAAAAAATGATTTATGAAGGTTTTTATGCATCCTTTTGCAAAAATTTTAGCTTTATCAGGGTGTTAGCAAATTATTTTATTTTAGGTTTTAGAAATTTGGTTATAACGGGGCATACACTGGTTCTCGAAGTTATACGAGACACTGAATTATACCAAAAAGGATACGAAGTGTTATTGAGTTTGCTACCATTGCTGGGTAACGGTGTTCTAACATCCCGAGGGGAACATCATGCATGGCAGAGAAAAATACTTATGCCTGTTTTTTCTCCTCAACAATTGAAGAAATATGTTCCTACAATAAAATTCCATGCTGATCGATTAGTTGAAGTAGGTGTTTTTGTACAAATCTATTATTTTCAGCAATTTCTATAGCATGCTTTGCACTATATCGTGCTAACGTTTGTACGTGCGTGCGTGCGTGTGTGTATGTAAGTGTGTGTCAAGCAAGCGTGCGTGTATGTATTTATAGAAGTATAAGTATTACATATTTATGGGTATAAATATTTCGTTTTCTTTTTTGTTTCATACGTCTTTGTTTATCTAAGAACTATTTGACGTTAAGTATAGCAAGGTGTTTATAAATCCAGTTCAGCTTGAGTTATGTTATCTGATGCTATCTTTTCCAGGTTCTTATTTTAGAAAATTTAGAGACGTCTGTAATTCTTACTGAAATGTATATTTTTTGATCAATGTAAATCAAGAGTCATCTATAAGAAATGGAATTTATTACCATTGAACTCTGCTGCATTCTCTTAAATGTTCTTTAATTTAATATTTGATATTGGAATTGACGGTTTTGCTGTATATATACACATATATTCTCCAATATATTCCTTCTTGCACGTCTAAAATTCGTATTTATGTATAAGGAGTAGGTAATTTGTAACTTCATGAGTCACAAAGTTTTATAGCCTGATGTCCTTTTTTAACTCCATCTTACTTATGGAAATATAAAAGATGGGTCTGTATATTTTAAGGCCACGCGCTGGCAGACTTGCTGCTCAAACTAACAATCTTCCCTTAGCGGAGTGAACTGTCTGCACCAGAAACCAAACTCGTATTTGCATGAATTTTTCTTTAGTGTGAATTATTTTAAGGGAATTTTTCTTCTGCAGTGAAATACTTTGAGACTTAAAACCCGTCAACAATGTTTGAATCAACATTGAGGCTGAAGAATTGGGCCATAACATACAGCTTTAACAGTGGTGCTCGTTTTGAAATGAAACGTTGTTATATATGCTAGTTAACATTCGGTTTAGAATTACATAAATTCGTTTTTTTTTAGTTCTAATATTATCAAATAATGTACCGTAATGCAATTTTAACATATTGTTTTTCTTAAACTAAATCACTTACATAACAAGTTCTAACACCCTAAATATTTTGAATATATTTGCTTGTTTCGGTGATAATTCATGCTCTTAATAGAAATGTGTTTTAAAAAATATTTCAAATAAAATCAACTTGGAAATACCGTTATTCGCACGCATCCCTTCGTATGTTTCGACTTTTTTTTGACAGATAACAGGTAAACATTATTATAAACATTATTATAAACATTATTAAATATATTTGAGATTGTTTTTACAGAATTAAAATAATGGTAATCCTTGCCTCGGCTGAACAATTTTGTTTTTGTCTTCTTTTTCTTTGTTTCTATTAAGTAATGTTCATTATTTGCTTTTAAATCCAGCTAGCTATGTAAATTCCCACGATTTTGACGCATTTTGACCCCTAAAACTAGATAATAGCAAAGAAGATATTTTTCAGAATGAACTAGTATTTTTGTTCTGAATTCAAAAAATAATGCTAGTAAGTATCACAGCATGTATTTTGAATTTTCAAAAATTTTTGCTGAGAATTTTTCAAAAGTGCATGACATATACAAAAGGGCTGTGCCTTTAGACACAATATTTTATATATATTATTTACATCAAAACTGCTCTAGTGCACACAGCAAACTCACTATATTTCCCAACAGCGTTAAAATGCACTCATAAATTCCTGCCTTGGCTTATTTTCATCATTAGTAAGATTTACGCAATATCTTTCACAGTTATAAAGTTTGGAACCTTCTTTATTTGGAGTTTTTATGCACTCTTTGCATGATAATCATGGAATTTTTGTGAACCTCTCCTGATTTATTTTATCACCCTCATTTATTTTACACACTCCTCACTTATTTTAAACCCTTAACCCATTTTAAACCCCTTCCACACATTTATTTTAAACTTATCCACACTTATTTTAACCCTTAATTCTTTTTTTCTTGCTTATTCAAACCCCAACTTCAACTATTTGGCTGTCTGCCTCTTTACTCTCATTTAGTATTCAGTTATTTTTTGATTTCTGTGTAGAATTCCTTAATTACAATCTAACTCCCAACTACTGTCATTTCATTTCCTGATTTTTTACTCTTACGAAATAATTATCTATCATTCAATTTTTGTTATAGAATTCTTTAAATTTAGCATTCAGATTTCGTCTGAAGCAGTGTGTTTTAAAAGTACATATTTTAGTGTCCAGTAATATAACTACTTAAGAAATATTTTGAAATATAATTTCTAATTTAAGAAAAATGGTTATTGTTTTTATTTTGCAGATTTGGACCAAAAACATTGGTTTGAAAGAAGATGGAATGAAATTTGAAGTGAAAACAAATCTAACAAATCTAACATTTGATATTATTAGTGATGTTGGTTTCGGTCAAAAAATGAATGCACAGACCAGTAAAGGTTCACTCAATCAGTTTACTTTGGCTTTAATGAGCTACATTGGTACTGATACAAAGCTTAGCAAAACTACGATTACTGTTTTGCAATATTTACCATTTGTTGCGAGCTTTTTAAAGTTTTTACATAGATTAAAGTCAGCAAAAAGTAAACAGTTTATTGAAGATACAATCCGCCAGGTACAAATATTATACAAAGATATATAGGATCCTGTTTGCAAGAAAATTCCAATCACAGACGTGCCATTCTTTTTTTGTTCAATATTTATTTGGTATATTCGCTTATTGTTGACTTCAAAAAAAAATTTTATCGATTTCCTTAGACAGGAATTTATTTTTTGCAATCACTCTTTTTAATTTTGACCAGACAATTTTGCCAGTCCAAATTGACATATCAATTCCAAATTGACATATCAATTTTATTGTTTGATATTTTATGCGTAGAGAAAATATAGCTTAATTCTGACTTGGTTAGTTGGCGCACTTTTTTATTCAGTTGCGTTTTTTATATTTATTTATTTTTTATTTTATTTATCAGAAATTAAAACATTAAAATAATTTAAATTTATAAAAATTTGGACATATCTTTCCTTGCAACTTAATGCGTGTGAACGTATGGGATGCAGAAAGTTTTTTAGAATGTTTTAATATTATTTTTAGTAGCAGATTTTTATTAGGTTTAAACATAAAAATCAATATTAATTTACTATATTATTAGTGGTATCATAAATATACTGTGTACTAGCTCGTTCTGTATTAGCAAAAGGGAGATGACTGTAGATTCGATTTAATTAAAGATAATTAGTGATTTTTCGTCTAAAGATGACTGTGATTTATATAATACCTCTTAGGGATTTGAAACTCTTCTCAAAATCTGTTATTTTTTTACTTATTTTCTTTTCTAGATTCCATAGATAACCATAGAGAATATCTTTTGCCCAAATGACTACCTGTCGAAAACTTGTTTTTTGGTACTTGGTCCGAATACTACTTTTTAATTTTAAATTTTCAAAATTTTGTGTTATTATTTTTAAAATTTTTTGCTGTTAGAAAATGTGAAATTTGGTGAGAAACTTTTTTTTTATAATTCTTTTCTAATCCTTCTGAAATGTTAGAAAAACGTTTTATTCGAATAGCTCTTGCGCAGAAAACCTCATGTTTGGTTTAAAATAAGACATTAAAATTTATGACAAAAATTTCTGTTTTCCAAAAATCATGCCAAAACAGAGTAAAATCAGGCCCAAAAATTTTCTCTTATAAAGTTCTCATATAAATGACTTTTGTCTTTTATAAGAGAACCGCTTGTATGTTTTTTCTGGTATTTTTTCAAGAAGTTAGAAAATTGTGAAAAATGTAAAATCACTTGTTCCAAGTTTTGTAGAAATTTCGCTTCAGCCTCAGTTTGGCAAACAAAAAGAAGCTACATTGGTGCTGAACATGATATAGTAGTTGTTTTTTACAAGAGAGCTGTTTGTTTGATTTTTTAACAAAGTTAGAGGATTTGATTTTCAGGGCTCTAATAAAGGCGTGCTTATTTAAATCCAAATTTAAAGTTTTGTGTTTTACCTAAAAATTATCATTTTATAGCAGAAAAGACCTATTTTTAAGCGAGTTAAACAATTAAAAGGTAAATAGTTCTCAAAACTAAGTTACAGAGTTAAAACGAAATATTGGGTGGAGAACTAAAATGAATACGATATGATACTGGTTTAGCCAATCAAATAAGATTTTGCATTTTGCTATCGAGATAGGTGATATAATATATAAAGCATTTAGAAGAACTCTTTTTATACTTTTAAAGTTATACCTTTCGGTTGTAAAGTGTAGCTATTGATTGACACAAAGTACCACAAAAATTTCTGACAATTTAGAAATAATAAATGTCTATGCAAGGTTTTTGTATCGGATAATCTGTTAAACTGCATTTGATTAAAAATTTATTCTAGATGGTTATAAAGCGTAAAGAAGAAATGTCAAAGAATGAAATACCTCCATCACTGGAAAAAGATTTTTTAACGGTTATGTTAAAAGCACAAGAAACAGATGTACGAATGACCGACGAATTAATTCTCAACAACATTATAACATTTCTGGTTGCTGGTCAAGGAACAACACGGACTGCTATGACATGGATATTGTATACATTAGCACAGGTTTGTATTTTACTATCTGATATTGTCAGTAATGCTTATAATCATCAACATCGCCTTCATCATCATCAACATCACCGCCACCACTATATGTGTGTATGTTTTCCATTGTATTTGATAGCTACAAGGTCTAGAACACGCCCAATCATCTATTTTTGATAATTAATAATCTCACATATGCAGTTTTTGTAAAGAAAGTTGATTCATTGTTAGTGCAAATTTTCCTTTCTAAATATAACATTATTTTGTCTTCAAGTGTTTAACAACCAAATAGAAAACATTTTATAAGGTAGCTACTTCTACTTCTATTTAAGATTCCTAAATATTTAACTGTGTTTTTTTCTTAAAATAGACGAAGAGTTTTTTTTTATAAATTTGAATCTAGCTTCCATCACTGAAATATCGCAGGTGAGGTTAAATTTTAGAGCCAAAGGATAAAAGTTGTTCACACCTTATGTAAGTAGTTCTGCTTTTTTTTATGCTAACACACTTATCGGAAATATTAAAGATCTTGTTTTAACCAATTCAACTCGTTCATAGTGACTAATAAATACAGGGACGGCGCCACGAATTTGAATTTAGGAGGGCTAAGAACTTAGCTTAGTGACGAAGGGGGACCCACTATGATTGAGTCCGAGGCACAGGGAAATTTTTTCAAATTAAATTGTCTAAATAAAACAGCATCTCCCAGGCTAAAAATTGACCGAATGTATACCGTTTGCATAGACAAATCGGAGACAATTCGTTGTTTTTCACAAAAATACTCCTTTTTATTGGGAAAATTCAGGGAGAAGAGTCATACTAAAACTCAAGTGAAAGAACATAAGGAAAAAAGAAAAATGCCAAGATTTAGTAATAAAAAAAAATAAATAAATAAAAAGTCAATACAAAGTGAATATGAAAGAAGAAAATAATCAAAATCGACCAAATGTAAGTTTTCTTCTCTCGTTTTTATTGACAAATTCGTTCGCTACATCATTTAGATCCAATGACTCTGTTATTTTTTTGTGTGTATGCAGGATTGCTTCTGCGTTGAATCGAATCGGCGACATTTTGGAACGCAACCATGTTTTTATCCTTCGTGCAAATGAGCGCTCAGCGGTTGCTGTGGTTGCTGGATTTACTAAAAGTAACTTACAAATGGTTACAATATTTGGTATTAGCAATCTTTGTGCTTCTTCAATCTTTTTGATATGGTCAACAACTTCTTGGAAACAAACAATTTTTTCTCTTTTAAACATGACGCAAAGAACATCTTTTTCAACTTCCAAGTGATCGATATCAATAACATAGCTGTAGCGCATACGAAGGTACTCCATTTCTTCCAAATTAAAAAGCGACTTGATTGATTTCAACAGAAATTCCTCCATATGCTCATATGCTTCAAAACTTGGCTGCGAAAATCTTTTCTTTATGGCTGTAATCAAAGTGTCTAAAGACTCGTAATAGATGCTTCGATAATGTTCTCGTGCTGTGCTAGGGTGATGTGCCGGTTCGCGGCTACTACTGTCATCAAGAAAAGTTATAATAGAATAGTTGTGGGCTTTCCTTTTTCTTTTATTGTTAGGTTCTGATATGAAAGAATGCTTCTTTGCTTTCAAGAGAATTACATCATACAAGTTGTTGAAAGATTCTTCATTTCTCATTCCTTCCAAAACACTGACAGCTAGGTTTGCATTTCTTTTACTTTGGCAAGCAGACATTTTTTCGACCTGCAACGTTCTAGACAGGTTGTCTGTATGAGAAAAAAGTCGACGACCGATGCTCAATCCAAAGTCAAATGATTTCATTTGTGTTTCTACACCACTTATACTTTCAAATCGGTCTACATACGGTCATTCTCCAAACAATGTTTCCATACTCCCATAAGATGCTCGAAATTTTCCAAAATTTTTTTGAAGTAGTCCGCTTTAACTGTCCAGCGCGTCTCTGAAAGTTTAAGTATACTATTAGCCTTGAAAACATCTTCGGAGTCACAATCTATCAGCATTCCAAGAATTTTCTCCCGTTTCTGTGAGTATTTGATCAAGATTACAATTTCACCAGCTGTTCCCATTGTGTCGTGTAAAATTTTCATGTTTTTGGTGGTATCCTCTACTGATAGTGATAAAGAATGTGCATGGCAATGCGTTTCTAGGGCACGTGGCTGTAGCCCACGTATCTGCACTACAACTCCAGAGGAGTTGTCCCCTATAACATTGCCCACGACATTGATCAAAATCCAGCTGATACCGACATAATATTTCCTTCAAAACTGCAACAATTGTTGCACTGGTGAAATCTCTTACTTCGTAAAACCCCAAAAATTTCCCCATAACATCGAAGGTATCTGTTACCCAACGTAAACAAAATTTAAGCTGTTCTTTATTCGACACATGTGTATATTCACCCGCCATGATAGAATAAATGTTCCCTCTTATACTTTCTAACAATTGTCTTATCACATTGTTTGCCATTATGTTTAACACCTCATTTTGGACATCGTGTGATGTAAACTTGGCTTGTTTTCGTGAAACCCAATCTTTAAATTCTGGAAACGATTTATATCGCGTCTTAAGAAACTGAATA
>JAUZNK010094491.1:0-12284 GCA_035046665.1 Euphysa ruthae
TATATGTATATATATATATATATTGGTATAATAAGAGATAATGAGTAACTATTTTAAATAGTTAAAACTGCAGTCCATCATAAATAAGTTTTATTAAAACAGAAAGAAACTCCAGATTTTCTGCCACACAGGTATTCTCTCACTGCGTGAATTCTTTTATTTAAGATGGCAAAAGTCCCAGTAGTGTGCCACATTGGGTGCGCAACTTCTTTTTTGTACTTTTCCACAGAGTTTCTACTAACCGCATCTGAATTTCTTAATCATTGTGATCCGCAAATTTTTGTTGGTGTTACATAACATCATTAGCGTGTTCGGCGATCGCCGATATTCATTCCGTGTTCAGAATTATCAAAAATATGTATAAACTTCCAATATTTAGATACGAATAAAAAATAACTGATTTTTTGTGTGTGTTGTTGAGAAATATGTTGTTGCTTTAATGTAATATAAATTTTGTTGCTTGGTGGGTGGTGATATCCAGCACATGCAGTTCCCCCACTATTATGTGGTACACTTTCCCACGGGTCCGATTTCCAAAACAGCACTCAAATTATTGCTCACCTCGGTTACTTAAAAACTCTGCTCAGAAAGGCTGAAAGAGATACCCTCGAATTTTTTTTTATTGAACGCAATGCATGTTTGGCATTCTTTTGAAATAGTATTAAAGAAATTTGGTGGGTTGTTTTTATTTCAAATTTCTGAAAGGAAATTTTTTTCTTTAAAAAATTTATTTTACTTGAAAAAAAAATTTGTGGCACAGTCTTTTTAACATATTCAAACCACGTTCTTTCCATTTAAAGCATTTCTTAGAATTTTATTGTGAATTGTTTAAGACTGCCTGGAATTTTTAGGTGTTCTTTGTTTCAGTTTCTCTTTGGATTTTGTTTTCATTAAAATTTTTCTCGTTTTTTTATTGGCTCGCCACTGTCATTTAAAAATGGCAGAAACTAATGTAAAAAATGCAAGAATTTCAGATTAATCCTTGTAACTATTGTTTAAATCCAATATATTACATATCTGATAAAATTTGATAAAATTTTCTATTTACTCTGTAAGAAAAATATTGACCTTGTTGAATAACTTAACCTGCCTAAAACATTTAATTAGCTTGTTTTAAGCTCTCTATGGTTCTGATTTCTCAGAAATAATCGAAAAATCTTCCAGATTTTGTAAAAAGATGCAAAATAGGATAAAAAAAAAAACTTTCAAAATTCTTCATTTTTCAACTTTTGTCACAGAATTTTACTCATTCCCAAAGAGCCGTAGTTTTGGGAAAGATTTTGATAATTTTTCACAATTAATCTCCGCTTTAATTTCTGCGCTGTTTTAGTGAAGTGTCCTGTAGGAAAATTAAAATCAGAACAATTGAAAACAATAATACGTATCTTGATGAAATTTCCAACATCCTCTCTCACTCCTATCTCCACTTTTAATCCTCCTATTAACAATGAAAATCTTCAGTAAGAAGTCGAAAAACTTCTTTTGAAATATTCCAATTTAGAGAGTCGTCACATAACAACTTGAGAACAACCTGGAGAGATTAAATTTCAGAAGTTATCAATAAACATTATTCGATGCATTTAATGCACGATTATGAGATTACTTACTTGTTTAAACTATTTATACGTGTTTTTTTTTTACTATTTCTATCTTTTGAAAGTATAGCATATTATATATTTTTAAAATGAAACAATGTTTGACATTAACATGACATTAAAATAAACATGAATCACTGCACAGCAGTGTATCATTGTAATAAAAAATTATTTCTCATTATAAAAACATAATTCTGATATTTTAAATCACATTTTAAATACATCGAGTACACTGAATCTTCAGTTGAAGTCTGTGACTACTGAAAGAAATAACTTTCGATAGATATTTTTAAATTATTGCAGCTGGTTGGCAAATTTTCTGTCAGAAATTTGAATAAATGTATAAACAGACTTAAGAATAAAGCTGACCAGATGAAAGAGCAAAGTGAAGAAAATAAGGAACTTGGTGAACAAAAAATAATTTTGTTTTCTAAGTTAGAAATAGTTAGAATCCGTAAACAGATCTATTATAAAGGATCACGTCCTAATTTGACCAATTAGTTGTCAGAATCTCATTGTCATAAATTGATTCTAGATATGAATGCATTGATTGAGATGTCTGTCTTTACGCAGTTCTGTGCTTTTCCAATTTTTACACAAAGAGTTGATATTAATGCCTTCTTAACTATTATATGTATCAGCATTGCAGATTTTTTAATCAAAACTTTATGTCCAAAGATTGTATGTAAAATTTTGTTTCTCATTTTTATTTACCAATTATCACACAAAAAGTGGCTACAGGTGCCTTTTTAATTATTGTGTATAAGCATTGCATTTTTTTCCTCAAAATGTTATTTCCAAAGATTTTCTGTAAAATTTTATTTCTTGTCAATACCTATTACTGTTTCTCATTTTTTAAAAAAAGAATGGATATTAAAGCCTTCTTCATTATTATCTATATTTGCATTCCAGTATTTCGAAAAAAAACATAACTTCCCAAATACTTTCCTCAAAATATTATTTTCCAAATATTTTTTTCATAACATAATTTCCCAAATGTTTTCCTCAAAACTTTATTTCCAAAGATTTTCTGTAAATTTTAATTCTTATTATTACCGTTTATATTTTGCAAAATACCACACAAATAGTGAATATCGCTGCATTCCTAATTATTAAATTTTTCAGCATAGCAGTTTCTCCTCAAAACCTTACTTCGCAAATGTTTCCCTCAAATTTTTATATTCGAGGATTTTATTTAAAATTTTGTTTCCTATATCTAAGTGTTCATTGACATGTTAAAAATAGTGAAAAAAAAAAAAAAGAGTGCATACACTGTTTTTTGGTGACATGCAAAAAAATTTGTGCCTTTTTTAAAAAAACGTGAAATATTTAGAGACCACCTCCTAGAAAAAAAGTGGACATATGGCTGCCATAACAAAAAAAAAATTGGACTGTTAAAAAGTTAATGGCAAATAACAATTTACGCACCCATCCAATGGGGTATTAAAGTCAACTGAATGTTTAGTTTAACTTGAATAGTTACGAACACGGTATTTTGTGCCAAAAATATCCTAAGTAGGTGTTTTGGTCTCAGGGCCCTAAAATTACGTTACACTTGAAAAAATAAATTTATTAAAGTACAGCTTCCATTTACACACACAATGAGGTATTAAAGTCTTCTGCATGTTTTTTATAACTTGAACTACCACAAAATGTGTGTTTTGTGCCCGAAATATATATATATATATATATTTATATAATATATATATATATATATATATATAAACTTGTGTTTGAAGTATTTACTCTTTTCGGATATATCCATGATTTTTGCTTGATTATTTGGAGTATAATTATAAATATCGAGAAGCCATTTGACAAATAACTGCTCTCGTGACCCTATTCTACAACAACATTATGGTAAGAAAAACGTATTCTAGTCGAATATATCCATGACTTTTTGTATCAATACTTGGAGTATAACTTTAAATATTCAGAATCCATTTGATGAACTAGACAATATTACTTCCTTAAATTTCTCCACGATCACCTTTAATTTTCCTAATATATGACAGATCTGAACAGAATAAAATATTAGAGGTTTGCTAAAAATATTATTCGGAAATTTATGCCGACATATATGTGTCGAATAAACTCATATTCTCTCCAGTTTCTCCCTCTTCGTAAAGATTGCCAACTAGCTCTGGCTTACCGGATTTACCTTAAGAACCAGAAGCACCTACTGGTCGTGTTCGGCTGTTTGTTTGTTGTGCAAGTGGGTTTGCTGGCATGCGCATGAAGTATGCTCACCTTTATTATAGCACAGATATATTTGGGTATATGAGGCCCCAACCACATATCTAAATCGTAGACGTTGATCGAAGTAACTCAACTATGAGGGGTCTATGTTGTTCACTGCTGGTCACATCATTAAAAACCTCCATAAATCGTTCGTTTCACCCGGGCGAGGGTAATTGACAACAAAATCTGTGAAGTGCATTTTTTCAGCTGGAAACTGGTTAGCACTGTGCATCTCCATCACCACAACACCAGTGAGAAATGAGAATGAATATAGTGTTGTCGTGGTAACTCTCATCCATTATCAGGTGACCGAAATACTTTGAACCATCTGCGTCCTCTATCTGAACATCCACAATATTATTTGCCATTTCAAACTAGATTGGTTCCTCTGGGATAGCAGCGTAAGTGGTAACCGGGAGACCTTAGGCATTGAAGCGGTTATAACCTTGCAATACGCTGGTTAGTCCAGCATGTAATGCGCTTAGCATTAGGAATAATGTGGGTTAAATAGGAAGTCCTCACTGAACGTGTTACCACACATTTCCGGCCTACATGTGAAATTCCTTGTTGAATGCGCTGGAAGGCAAATACCTAATACCCTGAACTCCATTTGAAAGCTATTTCTATGTCATGTTATATGTACGCTCACATAGTGGGTTCAAACGAGTAATGATACGTTGAAAAGAGGCAGGTGACCTCACGGCCTATGATTTTTTACATTCGTTGGAAGCGGCGTAGGAATAGGTTGCTAAACCACACCCGCAAGTGCATTCAACTCAACCGAATATAAGTCTCAAGAAAAAGCAGGACAAAATAATACTTCACCAGGAGCTTTCCCAGTAGAAACAAGAAAAGATAAAAAGGCGATTCCGTGCGAGGCACCCCTAGAGTACCAATTGGCTGCACTACGTAAAAATGATTATATTGGCTCATTTCAGATGCTCAAAATTAAATGCAAGATCCTGAATGTTTTTGAAAAGCAATCATTAATCCTTAGACCTGAAGGTTACGATCTAGCGTGGCGGGTCTTAAGTCCGTCATCTTTCACGAGCGGAATTGAGAGATTTGCTGATATACGCGTTAAGTTGAAAAGCAGCAATGTAGTGTGAAATGGTCGTGGTGAGATTAAAATAAAATGTTATAAAATTCAATTTAGAAAGCTCATGAAAGCTTTCTGCTAGCTTGTTCAGGGCTCTCGAGGTTTAAAAAGGTTGGTTACAGCTGTGTTAGCAGAGGTCAGCAATTTGATTCTTTGGCTTTTGCGAAGATTCCCGAGAGTCTTATAAAATTGAAACAAGCAGAAAACTCTATCCCTTCTCTTAGAGACTAGATATTATTAGGATACGTAAAAGTAGCACAGATATTCATTACTCTCCCAAAAAAAGATCGCTTTTTTTTATACAGAACAACATGAAACAGGAAATTAATCATTCAAGTTTCCTGAAATTCAGCGCTACCATATCATACATTTGGTATAATGTTACAAAGAAGGATAACCTACTGGTTCTACCTGCAAAAAAAAGTTTAACCCATGGGTATTGCGACTCTGCGTCTGCGCTGTTAGATGAGGAAAATAGGCTCCTTGAAAACACAGTCCTCGCAGCATTTTATTTATCGTTGGTAGTCATACATGTTCCTGAAAAAGTAAAAACCCATTAACAATGTTCTATACCAATTAATCTTTTTATTGTTTTTCAAATAATATGAAATATTAAAGCTAACGAAATATACTACACACGCATGATGCGTAGTTCCAACTGAAAATAGACCTTTTAAACTGGCCTGACAAGTTGCTGTTATTAAACTTTATTGAATGGGTGTTTAAAAGAGTCTGTTCCGTATGTAGAAGTCCTGTTGGAGGAAATTTTACTATGAAAACTGTCCGAAAAAATTAAAGAATTCGTTTAATGTACAAGTCTTTGAATCTATATAGTGAGTTTAGAGTAAAAAGGGAGAGGCCTATTGTGAGGCTCGAACTCATGACCGTCTGATTATGACACTGACGCACTAACCAGCTGCGTCAAATCAATTGATGAGAAATGTAATAAGTACAATAAAGTTACATATAGTAAAAATTACATAGTCTTGAGGTTTTTTAAAATAAAACAGTACTTATGATAAAAACTTGGAAAACTTCACGAAGTTAAGTGTCAATTATTGCTATCTAATGCATACAGATTTTTTTCCACTTCTGTATTAATATATTATATTGATTCAGATCAAATTTACACGTTTTATGTTTATATTTTTTACAAAAGCATAAATTGATTGTTAAAAACACATTTACACATACATACGCACACACACACACACACACACACACACACACACACACACATCTACACACACACACATACACACACAAACACATGCTCGCACGCACATACATACTTGCCCCAGTTTTTATTTTAAGGGTTAGACGTTCACCTCTTACAAAAGAATACATATTTGGAATTGCACGTTTTTATTTTGCAAATAATTTAATAAGTATGAGTATGGGTTCTGCATGAAACAGAATAGATGACAGATTTCACTAACACCTTTATTTAATACGACTAATTTCAGATTTCGTCATAGGGTTATATTTTATATCTGCGGCTAAACACTTGCCATTTTAACATTTTAGTTCTTTCTGTAAAATTATATTTTTGTTTAAATTAAATAAACTACGAAAATTTAATAAAACTGTTGTTTTGTCATACTTGAAAAATTTTCATTTGTCACCTTCAACTCACGTCCTAACGTCTTATTTAAATTCTATTGTATCTGAATTGTTTTTTTTTTTATTGTTTATCCTTAAATATAAGATTATTATTGCCCTTATTTTAAAACTTTGTTAATGCCTGCCTGCGTATTTAACATTGAAATAGTGCATTGCAAATTCAGAAAATTTCAAGTTTTAAAATCGTCCATACAGAAATAAATCTTCACTTCGCTTATTCTATGAAAACCTTCTACTTAAGAAAAGTTTATCTTTGGCTTCTTTGAAATTGTAACATTCACTTTTACTTATTAAAAAACACACCACCATCTATTAGGCTTTTACTCCAGAATGTATACATTTGTCCAAAATTGGGAATCCCAACTAACGAGTTATTAGAATGGAAATGATCAAGGAAATAAAGGTCGGTAGCTGAGAATCCTAGCTAACGAATTAAGTACATCGCAATGCCTAGCGATATTAGAACCAGCGATATTAGAGAATAAAGTGTTTGTAAAAACCAGCAATGATTTTTCACCAGGGGGCTAAATCATTTTTATACAAAAAAAACCCAAATTTTAACAAACCCAAGTTGAAAAACCGCTAAAAATGATATCTAAGAAATGAATGTATTGTACTACCGATCTTTTCATATTTTACTGAAGAAAAAGCAGTTAAATAATTTTAAATTTTTTAAGGGTTTTGCAATGTTAGAACCAATATATTTTTTTAATTGATTAAATTGTTCACTCTAAAACTTTTTGCAAATGCAATTCAATGTATAATTTAAATTTACGATGTTGACAGAGTTAGCCCTCCCAACTTGAAAACAGTTATTACAATTGGTGGGTTATATTACATTTGAAGAATTTATCTTTCGCAAGAGATCAGACATATTACGCAAGTGCCTATCAGGTGTAACATTCTTAGGCTAAAGAGCAAGTTGATAGTAAAAAAAAAAACAGTTACTTAACAAATTACCACAATTTTTTTTATATGAGTTCAACCTTTTGCGGTGAAGAAACCTTAAAACTCAAAAAAATTTCATGTCATAACACAAATTGAGGCATTTTCCATAGCGTTCTGCATTTGATTGTCGGTAAATCATAAGGAGAAATTAACCAGCAGTTAAAGAAAAATATATCAAGAATGAAAAATGTTTAATTGATAATTTTTAGTTTTGCGTAGAAAGAAATAGATTTTAATTATTGGCATGAGTACCACTCATATGCACGGTTGAGGTTTTTGGTAATTTCCTCGCAGAGAACTTTCCATTTGTCACCATCTTTTACAACATCAATTTTATCTGGATGATAATGAACGATAGCGTTAAGAAGTATTTTTTTTGGTTGATAACTCATAATTAATTTGGATTTCTCTTCTTTCAGAGGAAACTTTTCGTACAGGAAAAGAAGTGACCTAATAGTTTCTTCAGGAGTTTGTGCACGTTTCTGAGCTATTTTGAACCACCCGTCAATTTCAGTTATTTCGTTTTTCAATTCTTCAAGATACGGTTTTCTTCTATTATGCCACAACATGTTTTCTTTTTGGATGATTTCTTGTTGGTATCTCTCCAGGACATTACGAGCCAGTTTAAACCAATCTGAAAATAGAAATAGAAATTATTTAAAATTAAGACATGGCTGTCACGCAATGTAACTTCCTTGGAAAACAGAAAAGGCAAGATATGATTTTCGTAATTTCTCCTATGCAACAAATCATATAGGGATTTGATATTTGACTTTGAGACAGCTGTACCCATACTTGATGAATTAGCACAGATATTTTGCATAAGCCAATTATTATCATATAAGCAATTGAAATTTTTCTATTTTACAGTTGAGCAGCCTAGTAGATTTTATTATAACATTGATATTGATGAGACGAAAAGTTCTTGTCATTTACAGTGGACAAAAAAACTCATTTAGTAAACTTAAAATATCTCTGCAAGTAGATTCTTGAAGGTAATGAAAATCATGGCAACGTTAGTAACTATCAAAATAGAAAGAAAATTGGTCAAACTGGAGGTTTTGTATCAGAAAGTATAAAATAGGATACTTTTCGTTAAAGTTTAACTATTTAAATCTCTATAAATCGTTTTATCATTAAACTTGAAATATAAAATTGCCATATCAATTATGACAAAAGGAGTTAGGAATTTTAAGAAAAATCAGAAAATAACTATATAGAACTTATTAAAAACTTATTTTGTTCACTCCTCATGAAGTAAATGTTTGGTGAAAATTTAGTTTTTTTGTAATATTTTGAGACATTTAGATTCTTGTCCTAGAAACCCAATCACATGCCAACTGAGAAAAAGTCCTCTACTCCATTGATTAAATCATTTTGATTATTGATCAATCCAAGCAAACACTATGTTAAAAGTTTGTTTTGCAACAATAGATCATATATAGCACGAAGCTTGTCGTAAAATACAAGAGGTAATCTTTTATCATCGTTATAATTATATCTTCACTTGCACCAACCACTACCAGGTAAATACCGAGAATAAAAGGTTCTTGACACAATGATGAAGATTTGCTGAATTGGTTTTACTCATTTGAGATATGTTACCAGGTTTATATCTATTACCTTCACTAATATAATTTTACATTTTATCATTGGCTAAGTATGTCTGGCGTTCTGCTAATTTTATTCAGCATGCATTTCGTTTATACCCTCATTGAGCAGTACTTAGCGTTTCTGTATGTCTCCACCGTACTTTTCCTTTACTACGCTGCAGGCGGGATGAATAATAGAACAAGCATCTCTAACTTTGCCACATATGTTGCTATAACCAACACCAACTAAAGTTACGTTCATAAGGTCCCGTGTATCTATTGAACGATAAAACATTTTGACATCATCTGCTGTTTCTATACTCATTGATGAACTAACCTGTTTTATGGGACACATTGATGAATGATTTAAGTAGTGTTCTTTGAATTGAGGTGATCCCAGTTTTGATGGCATTTTGTTGCACTGATGACAATGGAAACTTCGAATTGCTACATCGAATACTTCACCAGTATCCACAGATATGAGAAACACCACACCATAGCTTGAATTGAACTAACATTTCTGCCATGTGACATGATCTCTGACAGCAACTTTGGCAATAAATTTGTCATTGGTTTCTTTGATATCATTTGGGTTTTAAGAATTTGTAAAATCAAATATGCAAGAAGCAGTTTTTTCTAATGAAATAATGCTCAAGCTTTTTAAGGTCTTATTCAAATCTTTCACGATTATGTTGTATGGCCTCTGAGTTAATGGTGGAGAAAAATCTAGTTCGGATGTGTATTTAAGTCCAGAATTGTCAAGATCTTGACAACTGGCATGTAGACTTTTTATATTTATGTCATATAACGCTTCAGTAATTGTTATTTACTTGTCCTCAACTCAGTTTTTCCATGACATCTGTTACAAGCTAGCCAAAATGATTGAAATAGTCCCATTCTAGCCTTTGTATTTTCAAACAAAGACAGCTTGCCGCCTTCCATTTTACATGTAGAACACATGGATGCCATTTTTATTGCACTTGTCAGTATATCAGGTTTATTATGCTATTTATTTTCACGGTACCTTTATTATTATTGGCATTCTATTGCTGCGGACGAGTAACCATAGATGGTGATGAAGGAATCACCTCGCTGATACTGGAAGTTGTTGATGGTGAATTTTTTTCAAGAATGGAGTTCCTCAGTTTTGTAAAGTCCTATTACTCAATGGAGTAGGCATCTTGGTATTTGAACTAACAACAACATCATTCAATCCCTTTCTGTTCTTTTTTCTAGCTTTAATCTTTGAAATTTGATTTGATTTCATTACTAATTTAAAACCAATATAAATGAAAAATTATTCATATAGGTAATTATATAATAAAAAAGTAAATACGCATAATAATTAAAATTTTAATAAACAACAGAGTAAAACAAGTAAAAATTTGTACTAACACTGTTTACTAAACATTTTATTGCTTTTTTATCATTTTCTTTCAACGTAAAAGATGCACGAGATTGATTTTGAACCGCAAGTAAGCTAGACTTACAGGATGGTTTATGGGTGTAAAATCCGTAAAAATATTTTTATTTTGTGGCGATAGTGGCTCCCTAACTTTTAATTATTTGGTCAAAAACTCCTTTATAATTCTCAATCTAAACTGGAAATTACATTTCTAAATATATAGTTTTAGACCACGCACTTAAAGCGGGTTAGGCCACCTTAATTAAGACAAATGTTCTTATGCATTTTTGAATTCTTATATAACTATATAACAAGAATTAGGATGGTTTTTGGGCTATCCAGGTGGCAATCACTTAATATTTTACTTCAAAGTTGGGGTTGAGTCTAACTTTCACCTTTAAATTCAAAGGGGGTAGGGTAATGAAAAAGTTCTATATCTAAAGAACCATTAAGTATTTTTCAACCAAACTTGGCATGCCACTTAAGATAAAATATACATACATTATATATACCAGCACACAGAATTTTAACATGACCACGTGATATGTAATTTGTAAATTCAAAATTAATAACTTGTAATCTCAAAATTTTAGTGTCAGATGTTTTTTTGTATAGTCTAATGCTTTTTCAAAACAGCTTTTTTGAGTTCCTTTATATCTTTGTAACACAAATTAGTAAAGTTTTTGGACTATCTAGATGGCAATGACTCAGTATTTTACGCCAAAGTTGAGGTAAAGACAAATTTTCATCTCAAAATCTAAATGGGGTAGGGTTTAGATAAATTGCTGTATCTCAAGAACCAATAAGTATTTTTCAATAAAATTTGGAATGCTACTTATAATACAAAATATTTTTAAGCCTACAAAATTTCAACATGATCAGGTGATATATGTGCATTTACAGACCAGAATATAAGTAAAATCAATCACACAAATTTTAGTAACGGTTTTGTTTTTTGTGAGAATTTTGATAAAAGACCAAATTGAAACGATATCATCAAATAAATCTAACTAAATAAAACCTTAATTTAATTACTAAATTTCGTCATCAATGCTGTCACAGTCGCTTTCGTAAATTTTGTAATTTTCATTATCGCTATTATCATCGTCTTCTAAAAAAAGTTCAACGCTATTATCATCGTCTTCTAAATAAAGTTCAACTACATCGGCCGGAAAAATTTCATCTGCCCAAGGAATTGAGCCGTCACTATTCCAACCATGGCTTGACAGTTCGGGGTATTCGGTTTGGGCTTGCATTGAGCGCTTCCATATCGAGACAACGTAATTTGCTCTCTCCATATGTAGTAGCAGGTTTGACTTGCATGGTGGTAAAATACTCAAATCGATTACTTTGTTCTGTACAGGGTGCTTTTTCAAAAACATTTCCAGACGAACCTCGTCTAGTGATGATTTTTTTCAGGAAAAAAGTTTACACACACACAGCTCCAGCACTTCGCTCATTTCTTCAGAGAGAATCCAAGAGTCTCAAATGTCTTTAAAACAACGGAAAAACCTCTCTTCTGCAATCATCTTTTTCCAGCAAAATTGTTTTCCTTTTCTGAAGAACGACGACACATCCGTTCACGGTGAAGGCATGAAAACTAATTAACGATGATCTATAGTTTTCTTGCAGGCACATATCGCTCAAAAATGTTCCCCTCCTATGTTTTCCATTCCCGTAGTCATAGAAGTCTCATGAACACTTTTCTTCATCAACAACGCTCAGAGCTAGGACTGTGAGATCTGTATCTCCAGAAGGTGAACAAAGCAAGACACATAGTT
>JAUZNK010094502.1:0-12284 GCA_035046665.1 Euphysa ruthae
TATGTTCTACATGAGACACAAACCATTAAAAATATTACAAAGTATTAAAAGCTGAAAACACCATGTTATCTATTGGAAAGATTCTGTTAAAGCAACTTCAAACAAAATTTTCTTTATATGGTTTCTACAAAAGAGAAGAATATTATTTATACGGAGGTATTTTATTGATGCTAACAAATAACATACCCAAATCATCATCATCATAATCATCATGATAAAAAAAAAAATTATATTATTTTAGTATGTTTGATAATATTTTATTCTAAATACTACTTGTATTAAATCAAGGAAGCGTGCTTAGACACAATTTAAATGTTATTTCCTAGGTTTCATCAAAAGTAGGATAGTTTCTTTAAATGCCAATATATTATTTGATATTTGTCATTACCAATGTGCCGATGTTAACTTGTTGTTATAATGATGTTATTAATTTACTCATATCGTTAAATATAAGCTGGAAAAAATAATTTTAATCACCTGTTGATTATTACTTTCATTCCTTAAATAACTATATGGTATTCAGGGTATTAAAAACAAAAAACTGCAGTCTCAAATCTACATTATCAACTTAAGTGCAGAATTTTTATGCATGAATACAACTGGTATATTTGGGTTGTAACTTGATCTGTTTAAGAGTTAGATTAAATTGTTTTTTCTGGAGCTAAAATGAAGAGATATGTACGGAAAAAGCCAAAAACACTCAATGAAGTTTTAAAAGAGCTTGAAATAAAATTTCAAGAAATGGTGTTTATGAATGAAGAAACTACAAAAGCTTTGAAAAGGAACAGAGTTCCATTATTAGAAGAACACATAGCATTTTATAGCAAATCACTTAAAGATTTGGGAATATTACAAAAAAACGCTAAAGATATGATGAAACAAAAAAATCTGGGTTTCGATCGTATTCGCAAATGGAATCTATCAATACATAGTGAAAAAAGGGAGTTTGAGCAGCTTATATATAAAATTAATCTTAGAGTTCTTGAACTTAGACAAGAGGGAACTACAGTTTGATACAGTTTGAAAAAAAAAATTTTAATATCACAAAAGTTCTCCTGCACATTTAATTGTATACATATTATATTCAAAATATATATATATATATATATATATTTATTTTATCTCAAATTTTCTCTCTTGTTCATATACAGAATAGAATATTTTATATCAGGTAAAATGCAAGGTTCTCGGAAAGTTTAAAAAGTTTGTTACGAATTACGAGGCCTGCTTTTTATTTTTATTTGTCAAAAAGTAAATTTTAGTGCTTATACTTCAGATTTAAGATACTGGTTAGCCAATAAAAGTCATTTATTAGTGTCTTTTTGTTTGCTATCTATTCTGCAAGCGATGCATTTAATTTCTAATCTCTGTTTTATTTGTACTATTACCATTATTCATATTACCAACTTGCTTACTAGCTGTTTTCCAACTAATTTCCACAACTTCCAGATTTCCGTTATCAAGAAAGATTTATAAAGTATAAAAAAATACTTTTTGTATATATATATATATTAATTTTTTATTTATATTCATATATATTTATGTTTTATCTATATAATATATTTTTTATATTATCATTCTCTGTATTGCTTTCTTTCCTAGACACTTTCTTACTTCCAAAAATTAATGTTGTTGTTTGATTGTTCTGTGTTTTCTATGTTATAAAATATATATTTCTTGTAAGAGTTCTGTTAAACACTGACTCTTATTTGGTTTTGAACTAAAAGGGCGATGGAACAACACTGTTTTGTCACTGATTATAGTATTTATATAATGTTTCCTTATAAAAGTAGATTTTATTTATAAAAACGTATTTGAACTTTTAATTTTTAAACTACTTAGTTACCAAAATGAAAGCTCTAATAAATCTAACTGAGAGGTTATTGTTTTAAATTCAAGTATGTTATTTTAAAAAGAAAATAAAAAATTTTCATGTTTTTATTGTCATTTTATTTTCTACTATACTGAGAATAGAACCACAATTTCATGTGAATTTCTACTTTTATATTTCATCATGCACGTGTGAAGCAATCTCACTTTGCTTAGAACAATCAAATAAACGCTTTTAATTTATTTAATTAACTGGTATTGGAAAAACCTTTCACTGTGAATTATGGTACAGGGTATCTATAAAATGGAGAATTTGGTACCCACGTTGAAATTTTTACCAACATTCTTTGTTATTTATTGCGTCATTCAGCAGGAAAAGCTACCACAGGTGTAACTGGCATAAGATTACTTTCAGCTTTTAATCTACTTTTTGAATATGATAAAAGCCTTTTAAATATGAAAAGCCATCTGATGAAATTTTACGCATCAAAAGAAGTAACTAAAAAGTTTATGGGTTTTAATATCTGTCTGATTAAATGTCTATTGTTGGTAAACACACATTTAATCACCTAAATGCGACTTTAAAAGTTTAGAATAGATTTCTTGGTTATGGCTGAAAACAGCAACCAATATTTATGAGTCCATCTTATATTAGTTTTCAAGCACTGCCAGATTCAATATGGCAGGATAACTTCAACCTTTTTGAACTTGGCAAAACAGTGTTTCAAAAATGTTCAATGGTACGTAATAGGAATCGTAACAAGCCTACTTAATCCGATATCCGATGTCAAGTTATTGTTCACAAATTATTTAGCTGGAAAGGAAACAATGATCTCATTGATAAAAATTTGTACAAAAATATTTCCTATCCATGCCGAATATTCTGGCCAAGATTTAGATACTGTTTTATACCACACTTTAGTTCTTAGCTCTGACAAATTAGTTAAATCAGAAATCTTCTAACTATTCCTGACTTTTGTATTAGAGTTAGAGCTAAATTTATACTTTTTTGATAATATAAATGTTCAATTGGAATTGATAGTAATTAAATTTTAATTCAAGTAATCTTTTATTAATATGATATGTATGAAATTAACTTAAAATTGATTTGTTTAAAAAAACACACAGACAAACGATTGCACAGTGAATGGAAAATGAAAAACGTTTATAAATCTTTTTTTTTTTTTTCTTTTGAACAGAAAGAATTTCAATAATTCTACAGCAAAAAAAAAACTACATTGGAATACTTTGACACTATTTTACTGTCCTTTAATCATACAGAGATACCCTTCCATGGATGATAATTGATTTGGATCAAACAACTCTAATCAGAATCTCAACAAACTAGATTACTATATCACTAGGACATGTGTTACATTTTAAATCTAGAGAATAAATAAAGTTAATGAACGTGATCATATTAATATTATAAAACAGCACCTATTATTAGAAAAAACTGGTTGTAATAATAGATTTTGAGATATTACATCTTGGAACCAACAAGTTAAAAAACTTTCTAAAAGAAAGTTTTGTAATGAAACTTCTAGTGTTTTATTCTG
This sequence comes from Euphysa ruthae, assembly GCA_035046665.1. Taxonomy (NCBI): domain Eukaryota; kingdom Metazoa; phylum Cnidaria; class Hydrozoa; order Anthoathecata; family Corymorphidae; genus Euphysa; species Euphysa ruthae. Next base: position 3,390 of record JAUZNK010094502.1, read on the forward strand.
AGACAAACGCAAATGAAATAGTACTACGGTGGAATATTTAAAGAGTTTTACTTACCAAGCTGTCAAATCATTGTTGATTTTTTGAAGATGAAATAAAAAAGTCATACTTTTGTACATAATCATAGGTTTTCCAGACCCCTTATCAACTACATCACAGATTTATATTTTTGAGCTTAAGTTGTTCCTGGCGCATGTCCGAACTTTATTTGTGGGAGACTTTAATCTAGATCTAATTCTAGAAGATATTAATAATCCATTTTTGAACTTAACTTGGCCCAATGTTAAATGTTGAGATCTGATGTTTAAAAACTAGATTCACTGGTCATTAGAAAATATTAAAGTAAGTTCATTTTTGTTTTATGATTATGTCTGTCAAAAATCAAGCTGATCATTATTCTGTTTCCAAGTTTTAATATGCGAAAAAGTTTATGCATTGAAATATGTAAAAATTTGGCTTGGTATATCTAGCCAAATTTTTACTTTATCTGTTGCATTTTTAATTTAGTTTTAAAACAACGTTTTTTTTTTTTTTTTGTTTATTATATGTTTGTTTTTTTATAATTAAAGCTTAAAATTTTTATTTAATTGTACTCCTGGTGCTGAAGCCCAAAGTATATTAAAACTACACGATAAATTCATTTGTTTTGTTTAACTTTTATGAAAACTAAAAAAATGTGCTTTAGTTAACGCTGTCAAAATTTGGTTTGAATTATTAAAACTACACGAAACAGAACTTTTGACACAAATTAGAGAATTTAAAACATTAAATGCTTTTTTTCACAAAAAAAACATGGAAATCAAGTGTCAACTCGTGCAATTTTGGTTTGTGTTGCAATTGATATTTAATAAATTGTAAATTGGTGCAACTTTGGTGTTAGATTAAGTTCAATTGAATTTTCCAATAATATAAGTTACATCAATCTTGATACTAGACTACACTTGTTGTTGCTTTGTACATGTTTAAAAGTAGTAGTAAAGTTAATGCTATAGTACTTTGAAAGTAGTAGGAATTTCTAGGAAAACAAATTTCCTCTCATTCATCCTAAATCAAATGAACTTGACATAAAGTATTTTATACTTGGTTTTTTGTTATTTATTTATTTTATTTATTTACTTCTTATTTCTTATTTCTATTTTCTTAAATGTACAAGAAACAATAAAGAAAAATATGTAACTTTTGTTAAATTGGCCCAATAATGCACCTTTAATATACAGCCATCATTATATATCATCTATTTTTTTACAATTTTTTGTTAAAAATTTTATAGTTTCTTATACATTTAATAGATCTAGTACTGCAAACAATTACAGGGCTTAAAAGATAAGAATTTACTTGCTCGCTATATGGCAATGACCTTGAAGATTTCAATTTAGTTCAGGTTAGAACTTTGATAGATTTTCTTCATTTTTTAAACAAGATTTGTAAATTTTGCTTAAAGAATATGATTTTTCGGGTGTCATAAACTTAATTTTTTTTTTACATTAAAAAAGGCGAGCATAGTAATATAGCAATATATTATAAGTAGCATATTCACCGTATAAACATTGCTTTTATTTAGTGACGTTAGAGCATTATAATTTCATGGTTTTATTCAAACCCTTTCCATTATCACCGTGTTATTCTAGAGATGGATTTCTATACGCTCATATCTCCAGAAGGAGCTACCTCTAAAATTATAACTACAAATACACAATATAAATCATTTCAGTTGAGCACTAGCCTGATGATAGGAGCGGCATGACTCCTGAAACGTCGCTAAATAGATTTTATAACTCATGTCATGTGTTTTATCTCCTAATTATGTTTATATATTTGATAGATTATTTAGCGAGGTTACATTTTTACACAATTTGGGCGATGTTATCTGATACTATTTAAGCACTGTATACCCTCATCTTGCACACCAATAATGCTCTGCTCACTTTTATCATAAAACTATTGTAAAAATTTAAATTGCTATCATTTGTGGTTCTTCTACCAGTTCTATTGCATATAAAAAGATTTTTGTGCGCTAATTTATTAATACAATTTGATAAATTTTTTTCTTAAATTTCCTATATTTCCCTTGATATATTTGCTGTTAAATTTTATTTGCCAATCCGCAATAAAAACAATAACTGATAAAAACTTCAGGTAATAAAGTGTGCTCTCCTTTGTTGTGAAATCAAAAATACTTCGTGCAATTAGCCATTTTTTTTGGACTATAATGGAATGCAATTTAATTATTCGTAGTGCGGACTTTAAAAAAAGTTGTCCTTAAGAAAAAAGTTTTTAAAATTAAAAAAAAAAATGTTTTTATTTAATTTTATAGTAAATTTAATGAGGAATTAGAAACTCAAAAAACAGAATTTAAAAATCTTTTTTTTTTTTAAGACATTAAGGTTTTTTTCAGTAAACCTGCTTGGAAATTTCCCCTAACAACACCTTACAAACAAGTTTAAAGTTTAAAACCAAAACAAATTGCCTACTATTTCCAGTTTTTCTGTTTAAAAGCTATTTGCCAAAATTATTATCAAGCCAAAAATTTGTTGGTCAAAGCCATTACTAAAGTTTCAAGTAAAATTTCAAAGCATTTTTCCTCATGGTGTAATATTTATAAAATAGGTAGAATTAACAAGGATAAACATGCCCCCACCAATGACTTAAAACAATTATGACTAAATGTGTAACTATAACAAATACAGTAAAAGCCTTAGCTCAAGAAACTATGTCAGATGCTGCTGTCGAACTCAGAAATTGCACGGACACAGTTATTGTTGCCTGTATTTTTTGCGATGGAAAAAGGCAACGTCGAGGTTTTGCCTCAAATAATGGTGTTGTTACGGTCGTATCTATCGATAATGGCAAAATTCTTGATGTCGAACCATATATGATTCATATTTGCAAAGGTTGTAGAAAACAACCAAGAAAACAACGAAGAAAAGTAACCTTGAAGGAAATGCAGATTGTAGAAACAGTCACATCTGCAAATATAACTACATATGATTTGCCGGCGGAATGAAAAGTGTTCATTCAAAAAGAATGCGTCAGACATTACCAAAAGCGCTTCAGAACCTAACACAGAAAAACGATAAAGTTGTTGAAAAAGAAGGGAAACTTTATGAAACTGATGGATTTGAGTTACTTTATATGTTATTTGGATATTTATAAACCATTTTATTTGTTATTTTGAATATTCATTAGTTAAAATAAAAATCAGTCCCATCATCCCGGTCTCATTTTGGAGAAAAGATGGAGATAAGGGGCTTTCTAGGCATATACAGGAGATACACTAAGAAATAGCTCATGGCCCAAAAATGTGTATCGTATATCCCATGATCGCCGTGGTGCTGGACAATTCTTTACTTAATGTTTTTTTTATTTTAATTTCTCTGTTATCTGCCCCTGCCATTGAACTGAATTCAAACATCTTCTCTTCTTGCATTTCAAACTAACTAAGGGGTTACGCTTATATTCATGCTGTCACGCTTATCAGGGATATGCCGGAAGTGCCACAGCCGTTTCTAACCTGCACATAGCGAAATTGAACTATTCAAATCGTCATATACTAATTCTGATTTCTTTTGTTATTTTAATTCGTCTACATTGTGTGGTGTAATAAAATTGTCCCTCCAGCTGACAACGTCTTTGTTTTGATTTAATTACCACATTACTACACTGGCTCTTTAAAAAGGATTAGGTGCCCTGAAAAATTAAAGTCAAGCAGAATTTTATGGCACACAGCACGCAAATTTATAATGACACGCCGGCACGCCAAATCTAAAGGCACGCATGGCACGTCGTTTACCAGACTCCGCGTCAGAAAATTTCAACGCTGGCTTTTAAATGTATCAATTACATGAGTTTCAAGAAATCTCAGCCCGGGGTTGAAAATATCATGCCATCCCAACTGCCATCAAAACAACGAAAAACGACTTGGCGCACCCGAGAAAAATTTTGAAATTTTACATAACAATAATACCGTTTTTGATTAGTCGTTTTTAAACAATGAACGATATAAAATAATATTTTTTTTTAGGTACATTATCATGAAATTATTATTGTTATTATAAAAATATTTATACAGGATATAAAACTTCTGATAAAATAAAATAAATCTGCTGTCAATGTTTTTTCTGTTAAAGATATAAATTAAGGGCTAAAAAAGGTTAAACAAGGTTTAAATGTTATAAAATATTATTTGAAATATTTATTCAAATGTTTCTTGTATTTAGAGTATTGTTCTGAATTCCAAATGTGTACAGGTAAATTATTATATAAAGCTGTACCATTAAAGTAAAAAGTCATTTTTGCCAATGTCAATTTGACAAGTGATACTCTCAGTAGTATTTAATATTTTCTATTTTTACATTTGTGCTCAATAACTTCAAAATGTTTGTGTACATTGGTACAAATGTTCCCGTCTTGACACATTCTAACAAGAAGACAAGTTTCCTTCATGAACCGTTTGTGAGTACTTGGAAGATCAAAATTTTTTGACGCAATTACGCTGGCTTTTTTTTCAAGCGAAGAAAGTTTGTTTAATTGATTTATTGTAAAATTAAGATGCATGTTCCCAGAGTATGTCAAAAATGACACTATCATGCTTAAATACAAAGTTATTGCAGCGTTGACTGTGAGACTAGGTCTTAATACTTCAAACAGTTATAATCGTCCACTGGCTTTCTTGTATGACCAATCAGTTTTTTTCTAGTAAAAGTGTTTTGTCAAGATTGTTTCCAAGATACATGTATGATTGAACATAATTAATTACCCTACCACTGAAGGTGACCTCAATCTCTTGTTTTCCGAGACGTTTGGCGGTTCTAAACAGCATCGATTCTGTCTTTCCTTTTTTAAGGTTAATGATTAATTCGTTGTTGTCTAAATAATTTTTAATGCTACATTCAGGTGGTTTTGAATCGTAATTATGTCTTTATTCGAGACATAGATAACAGTATCGTGAGCATATTTGATGATCTTTGATCGTTTAAGTACTTCATGTAAATCGTTTAAAAATAATATAATCAACAGTGGTCCAAGGATGGAATCCTGTGGAACATCAGTTTGCATTGATTTATTAACGAGAAAGTGTGCCTTGAAAATCTACTAACTGCTTTCGATCGAATAAGTAATATGTAAACAATACTACTTGATTTCCAATAATTCCATACGCTTGAAATTTATTTTAAAAAAACTGTAGCTTATAGTGGTAAAAGCCTTGGGTAAGTCTATAAGAATACTCCTAGCATCCGTCCACTGTCTACTTCACATCTTATGTTATTACTTAGGTGGCTGCTGTTTTCGTAGGTCACTTCGATCGGTAACCGGAAAGGTTTAGGCAGAGGGTAGAGCGCTCGCTTAGTGTGTGATATGCAAAAGGTCGACGTCCCGGTCCTCCAAATTTCTTTTTACTTAATTTTCTGAAGATAACTGGTTATTATTATTATGGTAGTGTGTTCATTTAGTATGCGAGAGGTACAGGTATCGGTGTCCAGACCATAACTGTTGTCAATGATTTTCTTTACCGTAAGCTCAAATTTGAACTCTAAGTACATCAGAACCAAATCCATGGGCCTTATATAATAAATTAGTTCAAATATTTGTTTGTTGGCCGCAAATTAAAATGATGGAATATTCGAACCCTCTAATAAGTCTTTTTTGCTTTTTAAGATTTCTTTTTAAATGCTATATGCATTATTTAGCCAAATCTTGGCGGGGGTATACAGGAAGTCTCTATAATAATACCCTTAAATTCCTTGTTTTCACAGTTGTTTTACGGATTTCCTGCGATATTTTCCACATTTTTTAATCAAGCATTTTCATTGATCGCCGCTATGCCAATTTCTAACAAAACAATTTGGTAAAACGATATCGATAATTTAAAGATTTGAATATGCAATAATATCGTTTTTGATTGGTCATTTTAAATAATGAGCAAATATATATATATTATATTATGATATATTTTTTTTTTTATCATACTTTGACATGAAGGTTCAGCCCAAATGGTAAAGCGCTGGCTTACCATATAAGAGGTAGGGGATCTATGACCCAGTCCCTCAAATTTCTTTTTACTTTTTTAAAGATTTCTTTCTAAATGCAACAATTAGCCAGATCTTGTCGGGTATAAAGCTATATAAGGATAAGCGTAAATGCGCCGAATTATTTAAGCATGGATTTGCTTGAATGTGTTTTTTAGGGTATAAATGATCAGAAATCAGTTGATGCCATTTTCGCATCATTGGGAAACTCAATATTTAGGCCAAAATCCATAATGGCTGCTATCCTGAAATTGTGAAAATTTTATTTAGCCGAGTATAAGGATGTAATATACCGTTAGAAGCGTAACTTAATGCTGATTCATAATCATTATAATTATATGACATGTTCCAACAAAAAAACTTGTCGAAATACAAGCAATTTATTCGAGGAGATATTTGGCGTTTTAATATAACAAAAATCAAAATTTCTATTTAAGAACGATATTTAACTCTTCATCAAAGTTGGAAATATCGCAAGCTGAGTCGTCACGATCCATCTCACTCTCGCTTTCTTCACCCACATCTCGCCATTGGCGTTGTTTTCATCAAATGTTGTCCATCTATTTTTGCAGTTTGATATCATGGCAGGCGCAAAAGATCCCAAATGAAAGTTGTGCAACAGCACAGCTGTAGCTCCTTCTAGAACAAGGTTTGTCTGATGAGTATTTACATAATGTTATTTTTCAATACTTCTTGAGGGGCTGCCGAGATATTGATTGAAAGCATCACGGGAATAAGCGATTTTTGCGATTAATCTTTATTCCATCCAAACTAAAAAAATATGAATCGTTAAGGTGGTAGGTGTGTGTTAATTAAAATAAGGCTGATTCAATGAATAACATGAGCGCATTTGCTCAGATAAGACAATACTAAAAAAGCATGTTCAAAATAATATTTTTGAAAAAAAAAATTTTTTTCCTTGCTTACCCCAAATTTAGGCCCAAAAACCTAAATTATATAAAATGCAACATTTTTAAGTTCTGAAAGTGGTACCACTCCAAGATATCTACAAAGAGAATCACTCCTGAAACTGAAAGCTGTAAATGAACTCTAGATATCATATCAGAACTGCACAAAAGATTAGAACATGAAAACATAAAAATAAAACACGTGTTAGTTTCACTGGATTATTTATTAAAAAATACTCTAAAATTCCCCTGCTGGTTATGCCTGTTTTGGTTCTGCTTCGATTTCATTATCAATATACCCCTTCCTTATTGCTATGAGTTGTTTACGTCTGGAAGTACCCTTTTTATGGGATCCGAGTTTTTAAATCAATGGAGTGTACATTGTGGTTTTAGAATTTTGCATACTTCGACCTTGGTTCCTAGCTATTTTGGTGTTGAATCTTGAGTATTCTGGAGTAGATGGATCTGAAGAAATACTTTTTAGAAACTCAAGATCGTATGTCTTACTAGTTTTTAAGATTAAAAACTGGTGTGCCAGGAATTTTAATGACTACTGCTCGTTTTGCTTCATTGCATGGTATTTCTGGTTTTTTTGGGCCATTAAAATGAACAAGAGGTATATCTCGGAGTTCTGCGTCTTTTATGTTGGCCTTCTTTAATCTTGGAAAAGTTTCATTATCTAAACAATCATCAACAGCGTTAGAGGGTTGGGTGAGCAACATCGCAAGCGAATGGGTTTGTTAAGATGTATATGGCTGTATTAAGATGAGATCATGGCATCAAAGTTGTCTGCTACTGCTTGAACAAGACTATGTCTGCAATGAACCATTTAAAAAATTTTTCGCTAGTTATTAAGTCCACCTTCTTCTTTGTGAAGGCTATGGACTTTAATAGATTATAACATTTTAGACTCATCAGAACAAATTTTTTCAGCTATAAGTGTATGCCTCTTGTTCAAGACAAATTGATAATTTCAGTTTAGACGAAACTTCTGTTTTTTGTCCCCATAATTAACTTCCTGCAGTCATCTTTATATCCACCATCAACACTGAAGAGACAATACGAGGCTCTTCTATCGCTCAATCTGATGCATACTTTATTCCTCCATTCATCGTTTTGAGAATCACATGCCTAAGAAATAGTAAATAGTCATACTGTAATGAAATTTTGGCATAAAGATGTCATCTATCTGATGCAGTGCTGGCAGCAAAATATATTGGGAATAGATTTATAATAATAAATCCATATTGGTAGCAATTCTTTATTTTCAATTTTATCTGTTCTTGTTAAGTATATAAAAGTCAATATCTTAAAAATTTATTGAGCTATTGCCTTGATTCTGGTGCTAGCTCTCCCTAAACAGGTTTTGAACATATCCTAAAACTTTCAGATCAATCTAAGCCATAAATATTTACTTTTTCCTATAGAAAACACAAGGAAAACCGTAAACCGAGAAATTGGCGTTTAAAAATAAAATAAATAAATTGAAATATTCCCCCAGGTCCCCTCCAGGTGTTTTTTTTTGTCTAATATGTCATTTTTTGACAGGCCTAAGTCTTTCCAGTCAACATTAACATCTTGACTTCTTTTCCATATTATTGATCCGCCGTGTGTCTATTGCAAAGTTTTTTTACAAATATCAAAATTCACCTCTTCCATATTAGCTGGTTTACCGCCATCCAAGACCTTTCCCTTCAGATCGGTATGAATTTCTCGTAGTTGTGCCCCTAACCTCTTCAGTACGTGGCCAACACTCAAGCTTAAAAAATATAAACAAAATGCAATTTCTGGGAGATATAAGTAAGTTAACCCCCTAATGCTATAAATCTACCTTGAATTTTATGTCCAGCGGCGCAAAAAAAAATTATTTTTATGATTTTTTTTACCCTATAACCGCCTTAATAAATAATATATTATATTGAATATTATATTGACTCAACAGTATATTTCATATGTATATATT
>JAUZNK010094513.1:0-12283 GCA_035046665.1 Euphysa ruthae
ACAAATATAGCTATTTTTCAGTGGTGTGTCCTACTAATTTGGCTATATTTCGGTAGCGAGAGTTCCACTAATATGGTTATTTTTCAGTAGTGAGTCTTACTGATATGGCTTATTTTTTTCACCAAATATATGAAATTTTTTCAAATTTTTTATTTTTTATACTTTGTGTGAATTGAATGGACCGTATAGGGCATGTTTTGAGGGTAAAAACTTTTGTTTATGAAGTTAGTGGACTATAGCAGGTCTCGAATTCGCAAATTGCAAAGCAATTTCACGAAGGGGAAGGAAATTGCGAAGCAATTGTAATAGTAAAATTAGGATTAGCAAACCTATTTTTTAAAAAAAATTGCCATAAAAAATTATGACTTCTAAAAGTATTGTTTATAGTCTTCTATCTTCAATTAAACTGAAAACGTTTAAAATTGCATCTGGTTAATATTTTTACCTTCTCTCTAAACGATTAATTTTATACCGGAGTTGCTATTTCTGTCACCATTTCCTAAGTTATGTTCCTTTTATTTCATATCTTCATTTTCGCAGGTAATCTACTATGAAAATCTTCAAATATACAAAGACTGGTTTTCATTGGAGTTATATTTGGAGATATAAAAAAAAGGAGGAGAGTGTTTAATTTTTATACAACAAAGTGTAAAAAATGTGGTGTGATGTTTTATAAACAATAGCAGGATTATTCAAGCAATGAAAAGAAAACACAGCAAAGCATATTTCTCACGATCCTATATATTCTTTAAAGTATTTATTTCAAAGTTTTTGTAATCTACCATTGTAAGTTCTTGTATTTTATATATTTTTTCACTATGGTTCAAATGAAAACGATACTTAAATAGGAAGCTGGTTTAAAATAGAAGATTGGTAAGGAAGTTGTTGGTGATCAAATACTATGCATATTTTGAGAATTAAAGGCGTTCATGAGTTAACGAGGCATGGTCAACCGCTACACAAAGTCTGAAAATAGATGGCGAACAACATAAGAGAGGCAATTGATTTAGAAAATAAGGAGCAATTAAGTGCATCCACATATAATTCCGGTGTATTGCAAGAAACTTAGATTGCGCTAGGGCAAATGCGAATGGCTGAGGTGGGCAAAAAAAGTCCGAAAGTTTCCTTTCCGAGCAGCATATTACATAGCAAAAAATGAAAAGCCACATTCTGATATAAACGATTTGATTTTTTGGCAAAGTAAAAAGTGAAAAATTTAAAAAGATAGAGCGATTGTGGGAAAGGTCGATGTAATTGCAGATTCAATGAAATCAGACTTGTTGAAAGGATTTGAAGCGTCTTTACATTTCGTTTTTAACAGACAGGAGTATCGACCATGCAACGGTAGAAGAAGGAGCGATGTCTGTTCTAAGTTTCGGCAGTCAATCGCCAATGTTTGATAGGATTAGTGGTTTACAAAAACAATACTTGCATTTTAAAAAATAAAGACGTCACAAAATGAATAAACAATTTGTCTATGATTTACTTACTGTGTTTCTTAGTAACTACGACGTTTACTTCAATTTAACCTAAGTTTCATTAATAATTCATTAACTACCAGTCCTGTCAAAACCACAAAAATATAATCACTTTGTTATTTTGTTTACAAGCATGCAGCTTAAACTGTAATATTTAAACTGTTAGTTATGATAACAACTGTGGGTTTGTTAAAAATTATAGCGTCTTAATTAAAAAAAAAAAAAGAAAAAATTAACTATGATGTTATAATAATCTTATTTAGAAAGATATGTTTGAGATCAACATAAACTTCCACAGCATAATGTTTTTTTTTCTTTTTTTTTTTCTATACGGCTTTTATTTTTTAAAATTTTTTATTTCAGTTGATCTTTTAAGTAGGTTTTAAACACCTGGACTGCAGGTGTTTTAACACATTTGCTCATCCGCAGGTTTATTTTAATTTTAAGATGGTCTTATTGAAAGAAAATATTGCTCTGCTGTAATACCAAATGTTTGCTAAATGAAGAAAGAAAGCATTGCATTGCTTTTAATTACGCATCTTTTTCAGATCGATGTTTTTCTATACACCACTTATTTTTCGTGCTCGCGGTTTTGCTGACTACGAGATTCAAAAACTCAAAAGACAAATTTTTTACATTATTTATTTCACTTTAATTTAAACTGGCTTTCTTTTTTATGCTTGCTTTTGTAAATTTGTCAGTGTTATAACCTTACTTTTTACCCGTATGTCTGGTTGGTCTAGTGGTACACCTTGCTTAAAAATATTTAAAATTATCGTTATATCTCAGAGATGAAGGGACAAGAAATAAAACAATGAAGTTTTAAAAATAACGTATTTTGATAAAAAATAGTTATGAGTAGGAGATTTGTGAAAATCAAAGAAATTCTACAAAATACTTACATAACATTGTTCATTTGTCCGTAATGCCTTTCGTCAGCAACCTATAGTTTTTTCTCACTTTTTGGTTGAATTCCTTGGATCAAAAGGATAGAAAACTGACAGTTTTTGGTTTTTCAAAAAACTTTCCGTTGCTGGGCTTAAATATGCCCAAATATGGGTATGCTAGGCTTTCATCAAAATCTTCCAAATTTTCTTGAAAACCACTCATTAAATTTTTCTAAAATTTGACATGAAGTTAGGGACCATGGAGGGCTTTTTTTGTACTATATGATCATTTGTTAAAAAATAGTCATAATTCAGACCAAAAATAGTGTTTTTGAAGTTTCCTTCGAAACCTATTATTTAGTGTTAAATTTTACATGGTGTTAGAGTGCTATTTTTTTGTGTATACTCGGTGAAATTAAATGATTGGCATTTAGAAAACGTTTCAAACATGTCTTGGAAGAAAATTGGTATTGTTCATCCTGGAAAATACCATTTTTTTTTTTCTTAAATAAGACCCAAAATTATTTCAAGGTACAGAAGTTTTTTGAAATCCAGGCTTGGTGGTGAATGACATACAGACCACACACACAATATTTTTCAAAGCAGAAATAATTTCTTATACCTGTTATATTACATCTGTACATTGCATTTTTTTGCGCATTTGCAGCTGATGAAAAGTTCTTTGCATCCATTATTATTAAATAAATCCTTTAGTTTCTCTTTTCATACATTTTGAAATAGCAATTGTAATATTTTGTAGCTATGTAGTATTTAAGAATATTAATTTAGAAATGACACAGCTATTTTTCAGAATTTATTACAATAGAAAAGTTACAGATTTTTCCTGTTATAATATCGTTGTAGTCTATTTTTGTATGAGGTCAAAAAATAATATTTCTTCCTGTATTTTGGCTGTTAAAAAAATCTGAAAATTTTTCCTCAAAGACCATATTATTTTATTAAATTTTTTTTTATTTTCATGTTTTAGCTTCATTGAAAAAAAAATTGAATAAATATATAAAGGTTTGTGAAAGCATGACAAGCTTTTTGACAAGCCAAGGTTAAAAATGATATTTGGTAATTGGTGATAGAAGAATTCAACAGAATTCAACAAACAAAAAATTATCTTATGCTACCAGTGATTAATATACAATACATAGCTGTAGCTAAATAGAAATAAATTCTCTGTCGACAGTATTGAAATTAATTTTGATTTGGTTTTGATCTATTGGGGAAAAAAAAGATTTTATGGTATATCGTATACATAGTGAAATAAAATATATTGTTTTTAATTTAAAATATGTTTAAATTTAAAATGAATTTTGCTTTTGCCTTACTGTTCATAAAACAGTTATGTTTAAAGACACAAAACTGAATCAAACAATAGATGTTTAAGAATATTATAATGGAATTTTAATGATTCTTTTGTTTATCGTTTAAATAAAATTAACCGTAGACATTATTGAAATTAATTTAGATTTGGTTTTGATTTGGTAACTACTGTCTCGATTGAATTATTCTTTACTGTTCAAATATTATTAATTAAGAAATGGGAAGGTGAGGCAAAATTTTGAAAAAATAGCACAAATTTTCTGGGGACTCAGCAAAATTTAAGCACAAATTTCGCCTCAAAAGTCAGCCCGATTTTTCTGTTAAGTCATCTATAATGAGCTCCAGCTGCAAAGCTCATTATGGTCTTTTTTTTTTCTGCTTTTTGCAAAAAACTTATTATTTCTTGTTTAATTTTTACTAAAAGCAAGTTTTTTAAAGTTTCTTTTATACTGTGTTCTGTAGTTTATATAGTTACTTCTAGAATTTGGACATTGGAGGGTCTATATGATAATGATTAGTTATCATTGAGTTTTTAATTTTTCTGCTAAATAAATAAATCCAGTACCTTTTATTATCAGATGGATTTTAGTTTTTAACCATTTTAATGCGTGGGCATAGGAGTAATTTGAAACTTTTCTGTTATTAAAGCTCAGATTAGACTATTATGTATTGCATATGAGATGAATATATTTCTTAATTAAATAAGATTCATATTTAATTACTAAAAGTAACTTTTAGAGAATTACAGTGGCCTTTGCTTGTCAAATAACTTTAGAAATTCATAGTTACCATGGAATTAAAAGATAAAACATAGAGTGATATATTTATTTGTTGAACTGTCTGTTTTGTTTTTAACATTTCTGTAGAAATGTATAAAAGAATAGGCGTGGGATTTAGAGGAATTATTCATGCAACATTACAATTTTGAATAAATATGACAGGAAGACATGTTTGAGTTCATCTATATATTTTTTTCCCATACTTATAAGAATCAGTTTTTATAAGTATGGGAAAAAAAATATATATAGGTATTATCAAACGTCTTAAAACTTTTTTTTTATAAAAATTCAAAGATAAATATTCTGTAAGTTATTGGCACTCTAGAGAAGCTGATAGGTGTGGGTTCTATGAATTCATGTGCCGATTTCACTGCTACTAAGCATTTTTTTCAGAAACTTTAAAAAAATATTGGATAAAAATTAAAACTAGAAAATTCTTTAAATAATTATTGTTTTTTCGATACTGGAAATAATTATGGTTATTTTTATTACTTTCTAAATTAATATATATGTTTGAGCAAAGTGAGAGGAGCAAAAGTCGGTGTTAGTAGATACTATTCTAATTATTTCACTGCTTTGTTGTAGCTCATTAAGAATTGGCTAATTACTCTATTAGTTTGTTTTGTTTTTGTTTAAGTGAGGAAGTTTATCAAAAACAATAATAGAAATATTTGATTATGTAGAGAAGTGTTAGAATGTATGTTTAAGAGAATTAGTGGTTATATAAGACAAAATTCATAACTATTCTGCATCTTCCCTGAACAGAATAAAATTTTGAGATAGTGCTCATGACATCAATAGAAGATAAATTCAGACCGGATGTAAAAGTTTCAGTTCCAGGGCTTTTTGGGGAATTTAGGCCTAAATATGGTCATAAATTTAAACTTGTCTTACAACTTTGAAGTTTTGTTTATAACATAATTCAACTAAATTTGCAGTCAGAATTTTGATAAAAATCTTATTTCCCGTTAAACGGATCATTTAACTTTATGTCCAAATACGGTCATAAATTTAAAATTACAGTGGTATACCTTTGAAAGTTTCGAAAAAAAATAGTTATTTGCTCCGTAAATGGACCAATCAACTTTCATGCCCAGATACATTCATGAATGTAAATTTATTGTATATAAACTCGAAATTTTGGTTGTAGCATAATTTAATGTCAAATCATTTGTCCCTAAAATGGACTAAGATATGCCATAATACTTACTTACCTGTTGTAAGTTCCTTATGGCAGTAGAAACTATTGAAACATATGGCATATCTCATGACTATACATACTAAAAAAGACCACGAATCTATATGATATAAAAATCAGTGACCAGTTCAATTAAATGACGATTAGCAAAACTATTTGCTTGTTAAAAAAAAATTTAAACAAAAAAACATTATATTTTTAAAATGGCAAGAAATTTAGCTGCAGTTATATTTCCATCTACAACGGATTGAAGCTTGTGCTTAATTTGCCAGGTAAGCCTATATTTGTTAAACTACTACTTTTATAAGTAAATATTGCTGGTGATTGTTTGAAAGAAAATTCAATTATAAGTTCCATTTTATTAAGTTTTTTTCTTATTTCTTTTTACAGAAAGTATTATAATACATCTCAGTCTATATATTTGTTAATTTTTTTAGGCTCATAACCGCGATGAATATTGTTCAACAGAGGCAGGATATTCAACCCTTTCAGGCATTCTTCCACATTTTGAGAGCACTGGTGGACTGCAGTTTGATATCAAAAGACAGAAAAGGATAATATGTTGGAACTTTTAAAATCGAAAATATCAGTATATCGTAAATTCTACTAGAATAAGTGTAGCATTCGAATGTTAGATTGTTTAAAGAGAAGAACCGAAGAGCTACCTGTTGATACAGATAGAGTAAATCCTAGCGAAATATTGGTGTTGATAAAAAAACTCTTAATTTGTTTTAACTTTGCATGCATAATTTCTGTAGCACAAAGATTGGTGAAAGCATCTTTTTTTATGAAGGAATACAACATTCAAGTTCTAGAAATTACAAAAGACTATATTATGAAAAATTATGCAATATTATGAATTAATTATGAAAAAAGGGTTATATACAATGGTAGCTTAAGATAATGTTGACATGAATGCTTCCTCTACAACTGCATCTTTGCATTATCATTGAACAGGTATGTCCATAATTTAGTTTCAAAGCAGCAGTACAGTAGCAGTAGGGACAGCTCTTAATCCGCTTACATACACACTAGGCAATTCAAAAAAGACAATTCAAAAAAAGTCTTATGTTTGCCACTAGAATACACAGAGCTAAAATGTTTACCATTTTCTAAGGATAGCTCCACCATGCAACACCATTTTATTTGAGCTCAATAATACATTCTTAAAAGGAAATTGACTGGCAAGCACTTCTGAGAATACACTTGAATGCCTATCTTGGACGAAGTACTATACAAGAAATCGGCTTTGTTAAACCAGGTATGTGTAAAAATTTTTTGTTTTTTCTTAACATAAAAGAACACTCAAACCTGTCTAATGTCTCTTTTCAAAATGACGTTTTTCCAAATATTTTAAAATTTTCTTCTGTTTTACCTCTATTTAAGAAAGCTGTGCAATAATTTTAGGCTCATTTCTCTTTTATCCAATATCAGAAAAATTCTTGAAAAACTTCATTTCTCAGTTATTTAGTTGTTTGAGCAAACTTCAATTTGGATTTCGTACGAATCATTCAACCTCTCATACTTTAATTAGTATGACAGAACAAATAAGAAAAGCTCTTCATACTGGTCATTTTGCTCATGGTATTTTTATGTAAATAGTTGCTTAATTCTACTACTACTACCACCACTACCGCTGCCACTACTACAACTACTACTACTACCACTACCACTACCTAGACTCATGACTGGTCATCATTAGTGCTTCCCAGTATAAAGTTTAACCAACAAACAAATATTAATTAAAATATTGATGCCGCTAGTTCTTAATTTTTCTCTTACATAGTAATTGACTTTATTTAAAAATTCAACTTAATAATTTCATACTTTAATTAATATAACAGAACAAATAATAAAAGCTCTAGATACTGGTCATTTTGCCCGTGGTATTTTTATGTAAATTTTTATTGAATTCTCTGTGTAAACATCCTATCTCTAATAAAATCATTTTGGTTTAGTTTAGGTTTCACTCATTTGGTCAGGATTCTGTATGAGAGACTCTGTCTTTCAATCGCTAATGATATTTTATAGTTTTTTTTTATATTATCTTTTTTTAAAATATGAAATTTTATTACAATAGAGGTAAGGTGTGGAAACTACATACCATTTGAAGTTAAAAACTTTAATGATCAACAAACAAATATTAATAAAAAGATTGATGCCACTAGATCTTAATTTTTCTCTTACATAGTAAGCTACTTTATTTAAACATTCAACTTAATAATTTCAGGTATAAATTCTACTTTGTGATCCTGTACATAGCTTAGAAATGCAGTATCATTGCATAAAGATTATTCAAAAATCAATTAACACGTTAAATCCTGGGTAAGTAGCATTGGACCTTTGTGGCAAACCAGTGTATGCATTCACAAAGCAAATTCAATGGAAATATCCCCAAGAATTTAGTACATTTGTTTGTTTGGACGACTTCATATAGAACAAGCTATGCTAAAAATGCATGGAAAAATAATTCATAGGAGTGGTATAGAAGAAATATTTGACGATTGGGATTTATTTATTGCTAGAACAGTTACAATAGTTAATGTCAATCATATCAAGCGTGCTAGGTAATTTTTTTTTATAAATTTTCAACGTCATAATCAAACACATTTTTTATGTGATAAGTAGGTCTCAACTTAGGGCATGATAAAGTATTAGTGCTGGTCAATGGAGCTAATTTGCCAGTTGTCAGGTGTTTCTCTAGGTTGTTTAGAAATTTCTTTAACTTACAATGAAGGACGAACTTGGCAGTTTAAAAATGCATGAAGCTCATTATGTCCAGGCAGTTAATATTTTGTTTGCATTGAATAAAACTCGTGTTTTCAGCTGTAGTAATTTTAATATTGTAAATAAATGTATTGTAAATTAATATTGTAGTTATATTTTTTTCAAATATGTTTTCTATTTAGGTATTTTTTGCAGTTGTCTGCATTTGTCATTTATAAATACTTAAAAGAACCCGAACCCATTCTAAAGTGGCTAGAAGAGCGTAAATTAGATAATTTATACTTGCTTTCATACAATCCGAGAGTCAAATTTAAGTGAATATCTTGTTGATAAATTCTTAAGTTTTCATAAAAACACAGATCAACAACTATTTGTAACAAAACAAAAAAGTGTTGTATCAAACAAAGATGATGAATCAATCAAGAAATGCACAATCGAAGCAGATGGTCGGTTAATAAGACACACAATGAGTTGCATTAAAAATGGTTATTCTAACATAGTAGTACAAAATTTGGATACTGATTTTGTTATTCTCCTTACTGCTTTCCAACCAATAATGCCAAACTCAAACATTTTTTTCATTTTGGTACAGGATCATTTGTAAAGTATTTTGTTATTAATGATATAGCAGAGAAGATTTGTGGTGATAAATGTCAAGCACTACCATTTTTTCATACCTTCAATAGTTGTGATACCACATCAAATTTCTTTGGTCAAAGGAAATATAAGTTCTGGGACACTTGGATGACTGAGGAGGATCCTTCAACAACTCAGTTATTTGAGCACCTCAGCTACCAATCAAGTCATATATCAGACGAGGATGCTTCTTCACTTGCAGCTTTGCTGACTTGAGTTTATGACCCAAAGAAAAATGTCAAATCACATGAGATCAACCGTTATAGAATTAAGAAGTTTAGAAGTACGAGGTAATTTAATTATAATATACTTATCCTGCTTGAAACTTCAGTGAGGACCATGAACTGGTACCATTGTCCAAGTTAATGGGTCTTGTGATTCTTTTTATAGTAGAAAGAAGGGACATATTTATTTGGTTTCTGACAACAAAAACATCAGTATTCAGGTCTCCAACTCAACAAGACTACATTGTCTTTAGAAACAATAATTGAATATTCTATCACTTTCTATGCTGTTTTGTGTTAAGTATTTAAAAAAAATATTATGAAGCATTAAGTACGTTTTTTTTTATTAAATTCAGTGACTCTAACTTTCAATGACTACCACCTTTAATGGATGCTCTCCAAGGTGAATGGATTTTCGAAATTATTTTTCCAGGTCCTACACTATGGAAATGAACAACAAAAGGCAATATCTTGTTACTTTTAAGATAAATTAGTAGAGTGAACATGAATATGGTTGATGAATGTTTGACAACATGTTCATGTAAACTTAAATGTAAAAATTGCAAATGTTCTTAAAAAGATCATAAGTGTTTATCGTTTTGCAAATGCGAACGAAATTGTGAAATCATTTGATTTTTTTTGTAAGAATATCATTTTTTATTTTTGAGAAATTTATTTAATGTCTTTTAGTATAGTGAAGTTAAATGGGGAAAATAAGACTTTTTTTAAAATTCTGACTGCAGATTCAAATTCAGTCATAAAATTATGTCATAAATAAAATTTCAAGGTTGCATGGTAAGTGTAAATTTAGGACCATTTTGGGGCATAATTGCCTCAAAAAGTCCCAAATTCTGGACCAAAATTTATTACCACTGATTCTAACTTCTGTTGATGTCCCAATCAATCTCTCAAAATTTTTACATTTAGTCGTTATGATTATAGCTGTAGGTTTTGAGTTTAAGGTTTTAAAACAAGGTTTATGTTCAGGAATGATTATACGCATAATGTACAAATTTTAAGTAAATTAATCTAAAAAATTATCTTTTTTGAATTTTATTATCTAACATTGGTTTCATTGTGTAATTTTTGTATCATTCAAAATCTTTATTGTAGTTGAAAAATTGTATCCAATATGCTAACAGTGGTATAATAATACAAATAAAGAAATTTTTCTGGACTTACATGCTAATTCATTTAAGAGGACATAATAGCAATAACAACAGTAATTTAATGAGATTAAATTAATCTAGATTTAAAGACACCTACAAAAGTATTAGTTTACAAGAAGGATTTACTTAACAATAGTATGATTCAGTCATTTCCCTGTAATAATTTAATGAGAGATAAATGTAGAATTTTTGAACTTGAAAAAGGTTTTATCAGAACATTATTTTTAAATAAATAAATTTACGTACTGTATACATATAGGTAGAAAAGCTCTGTAAGTACTCAAGCATTACTGTTATATTGTTTTCTGTTTAGTTGTAATAAGATACTTAGATGCAAATTTTAACCTCTTCATTTCATGGAAGTGTTGCATAATAGTTTTAATTGTTTGGTGATTGTATTTAAAATGCATTTTTTCAAACAATCTTTTTTGGAGATAGATTTAAGAAAATGAAAATTTATACACGCGATGCTATTCTTTTTATTAGTAATAAAATTTTTTTACTTCATTCTTAACAAGAATTCACCGAAATAAGATGTTTAAAACTTATCGTAAGCAAAAAATAAAATTTAGGTTAGTAAATTTTACTTTCTCTTTGTTCCAACAAAAATTACTTGATTATCAATTTATTGATATAATATCAACACTCTATATTAGTAGCGTCTTTTGTAGAATTAGTTATGCATTTCTATGAAAACGTTATTTCACATAAAATACATCGAATATCCACTTTTTAAATAGAGTTTTTAATAGAATATCTGTGGATTTTTTATATTTGTGACACAAAACATCACTCGAGTATTTTAATTTTACTAAAATACTTTAAAGTTTTTATTTGTTGATTATTTTAGATAAGTATTTATAATCTTATTGAGATACATATTTTGTCTTTTAATACACTATTAGAGGTAGGATAAAAGTGTGTTTATTTTGCTTAAAGAATGACTTATAAGATTGATGAAAAAGCAAAACAGTTTTTTTCTGTAGTATAAATGCTAGAATAAATTATATTTGATCTGTATATATCGCCTCAATTAATATTTGTGTCATAATCTGAACAAGCAAACTCTCAGCAAAAGATCGGCTCACATAACCTCTTGTATAAAAAAGAAGAGGGTGATTAATTTGATAAAATATCCACATTTAACTCAAATAATTATAACAACCTAAATAAAGGGAGAAAGTTATCAAATAGTTTGGGTTTAACTTTATAGTTATGTATATTTATTTAATGATTGAGAGGTTAAAGACAGTTAAACCACAAATATAAAAAATCCACAGGTATTCTGTTAAAAGAATATGTTAAAAAAACTCTATTTAAAGAAGTTGATATTCGAAGTATTTATGTGAAATAACGTTTTCATAGAAATGCATAACTCTAAAAAAGAGCCTACTAATAAAGAGTTAATATTATATCAATAAATTGATAATCAAGTAATTTTTGTTGGAACAAAGAGAAAGAAAAATTTACTAACGTGAATTTTATTTTTTGCTTACGATAAGTTTTAAACATCTCATTTTGGTGAATTTTTGTTAAGAATGAAGAAAAAAATGTTTATTATTAATAAAAAGAATAGCATTGCGTGTATGAATTTAGATTATCTTAAATTAATCTCTAAAAAAAAGTTTTAATAGAATTATCGAGCCATAAAACTATTATGCAGCTCTTCCATGAAAGGAAGAGGTTAGCTGTAAGCTACAAAAGCACTCTTTAATGAGAGAACAAACTTGCAGTTATTTGATATAATTTGCATTATAATTTATTATGTACGTATTTACAGGAAAAGTTTTTGGGATTACTGTCCAATAGATTATCACACATCTCTGTTAGATTCCAGCTTGTTCCAGAGGCAT
>JAUZNK010094524.1:0-12283 GCA_035046665.1 Euphysa ruthae
AGAATGGTTCTCATAGATCAACCTGAGTATGCTCATTTTGATGGAATATTCCGCTGGATGAAACCCGAGTCAAATAACTGCTCTTATTTAAAAAAGAGATATTTTAATAATAGTTTCTCTAATAAATGTAATATGCATGATAAAAAGTGTTACTTGTCAAATGGTTACGAAGTAAACAATTCTCACAAAATTCTAGAAATGAATAATATGCGACTATTTCCTACTCCACGCAGAATAGTAGGAACAACACCAAAGGGATTTGAAGAGTCTTTGCAGCGTCTAGGAGTAAAAATTCCTTGGATCTGGTTTACTGCTCAGTTTTTAGGCTATCTATTGCTACGACCGAATAAAAATTTTACAAAGACATTTAATGATATGAAAACTAAAATTGGTTATGACACGTCAATGTTGTCGTTTCATGTTCGACATGGTGATAAGCTGGCTAAGCATGAAGCAAATTATATTAAAGAAGAAAATTTTATTGAAGAGGCTAACAATTTCTTTAGACTTAATAATTTCACAGGCAAAAAACAGGTATATTTGGCTACTGATGACAGACAGGTTCGACAAATATTGTTAAAAAATGGAACAGATTTTGAAATAATAGGGCTTCCAGAGGACTACTTAGAAAAAGCTCTTGTAAGTTATAAGATCAAAAATTTCCCTTCAGTTGTTCATGAATCAGTATTTCTAGACGTTTATTTTATGACTTTTTCACGCTTTCTAGTGTGCGATTTTGCCTCAAACCTTGCTCGATTAGTATATGAACTAAAACAAGCTATTTTTCCTTATAAACAAGATAATATCGCAATATCACTGGGCTGGAAAGAGTTCAAATATACTTGGCCTGGGTATGCCATGAAAAAACCTTACTTTGTTACAATAAATGAAAATAACAAAACTTTAGAAGATATTAAATATGATTTAAGTGAATTTTCATCTAGCGATTATAAACTTTTTCAATACAGTAGGGGTGCTCTAGTTGATATAGTTAGGGAGATGAACCAATTTGCAGTAGTCAGAATGAAAGGATACCCGCCAAAGCAACTGGGGCTAGTTCTTATTAATGATCTTATAGATTGGCCGGGAAACCCCGAATATTTTATTGTTGATTAGATTATGATCTTGCTTTATTTTTAAATTTTGCATAGAGTATTCGTAAACAAAAGATGCATTCTCTAATGCATAGGAAGATGAAGTAATATTATCAACAAATCTAATGTATTTCTGTTGTTAGAGCTTCTCAATGTTACAAAAATTATTATTTCATAGGTTGGGTTTTGTGGAAAACCTTTAATTTTCGCCATCAAAGGTGGCAATCCCATGGTAAATAAAGACTTACAGAACTTAATAGTTAACTTTCGGGTAAAAATCAGAGAGTTGAAATATCTTCTATATTTAGTAAGTGAATTGAAATTGTGTTTGGAATTCCCCAGGGTTCCATTTTAGGACCTTTACTATATACTTTAAACCCTAAAATTAGATATCTGTAATTTTACTTGTGATAATTCTATTTATGCTTGCGAAATTTCTTTTGAAACCGCTCGAGATCAGATAAATAGCCGTCTATCGCTGGATTGACCCTTGGATTTGCAACAAAATTTTTGTCAGAACAGGGAAACTTCGGCTTTTGATTCTAGGGAAAAAAGTTCCTGAAACCTACTCTATTTTTATTTCTAGTTTAGAATTCCTACCTGTAAAGTAATCAAACTGTTAGGTGCTAATACTGAGTGCCGTTTTAGTTTTTCTAGTCATATTAAGTGAGTTTGCAATAGAGTAAACAATAAGGTTATGTTTTATTTAGAATTGTGTATGCTTTCAGTATATGTCACGTTAAAGTAATTTTAAATGCCTCCATTTTCCTTTTCTTTTCTACTGTCCATTAATATTGATTTTTTGCAAAATTTATATTTCTTAGTGAAAGGAGAGTTTTTTATCATGACTGTATATTGCGCTTTTAGGAATTTTTGGGGATGGTCAATAGCCGAAGTATTCATAATAGACGTCTTTAATTAATAATAGTCGCGGTGTATATAACATTAATTTAGTTGAATCTGAAATTGATTTGGAAGATTTTTGACCATAAGGCGACGCCTTATGGACTTTGTATTTGTTGACTTGTTAAACTCCCATTTGCTGGTATTATTTGCTGGTATTATTACCTAAGGTACAAGTTCACTGAAATTTAAACACTCTTGTTGTAAAAAACCATTTGTAATTTCAAAATTTTATTGCCTGCTTGTTTTATTTTACTTAGTATACTTTTTGAATTACTGCCTTGATTTTATTTTTTTTTTTAAATGTTGATGTAAATTAGCGTTGATTTTGTAATAAATTTTTATCGTTAATTCATTAGCCTTTTTATTTCTCAAGATAACATGTACATAAATATTGATGTTAAAATCAAAAATATCCTAAAACGATTTTGGCAGGAAGTTAAAGGTGATGTACGTTAGGGAGAACCTAACAAACGTTTCATAGAATTACTAAAATTAAGAAATAAATTATTTTAAAAAATATAAACAAAAATGTTAAAATAAATTTATGTAAAAATCAATAGATGTTGTTTTAAATTAAATTTATATGTAGGAATACTATAAATTTATATGTAGGAATACTATAAATTTATATGTAGGAATACTATAAATCTCACACTCTATTCCGGAAAGTCGTTCCACAGCTTAGGACTTATGTAGCCTATAGACAATTCCTTTAACTTGAATTTTTTAAATTGAAATTTGAAATTATCGGAATCTTTATTAGATCTTAATTTAATACTTTGGCGAGAAGTTTTTTTCAATATCGAAAACTTCAGGTAATTTTACACATTCAAAGCGTCGCATAAACAATAAAACTTGTTTCATATGTAATCCCCCTACGCGATATCTGCATAACATAAATGACTATAAATAACTATAAATAACTATAAATAACTATAAATAACATAAATAAAACTAAAATTTTTTATTTATCTTGATGTAAAAATTAAAAAAGACCTACACTTATATAAAATTCCTATGACCCTTGATAGTTTATTTCAAATATTTTCATATGACTGCTCCAAATTATTTTTTGGTCAGCCAAAACTCCTAGAAACTTTATTGAATTCGCTTTTCTTATTTCCACCCTATCAATTGGTAAAAATGTAAGTTTTAAAGGTAAATTTTCTGCGGAACCCCGCTTTTGAAATACAACAAGTTTTCTTAAAATTTAATGACAGTTTATTTGCCTTAAACCAAGGTGAGAAATATTTTAATTCATTATTCATGCTGCTGTTTTTTAAAAAAGATTAGTATCAACAGCAAATATAAGTGTAGATATAACGTTTGAGACACCGCACATATCATTAACATCATTAACCTTCCTAAAATAGGAATATGTGGAACACGACATATGATATATAAAATTTCAATTTTAGTAAAAGAATTTCACGATTGACAAATGCTTTTGAAAGATCAATAAAGCACAAACTGAATTTTTTCAAGAGATTTATAAATTACTTCAGTTAACTCTATAAAATCATGTTCAATGGAGTACCCTTTTTGAATTTCATACAGGGTTTAGAAAAAAGCAGATTATGTGCATAATGATTTAATTTTCTATTATAAATAACTCTCAAATACTTTTGAAACAAACTATGCAAAAGTATGTTCATCTTTTTTAAATATTGGATCTACTAATTTAAAATAGATCTGGAAAAACTGCATCGTTGAAAGATTTATTTAAATCATAAAGCAACGGCTTATAGGTAACTACAGTAAAAAGACGTTACTAGTTACTTCATCAAAACCACTTGTATTATTTCGTTTAACAGAAAAAATGTCATTGTTGAAATTTGTATGGCTAAGGTTGATATTTTTAATATTTACTTTTATGGTAAGATCGAATATATGATTGCCATGTTAGAAAATTAAATTAATATCAGAATATAACATTTTTAGGTACATGATAGCAATATTAAGAATATATGTTGATATGTGAAAAAAATATTTCCGTGTTTCTGTTAGCCTTGTTGGGGATTTATGTTGATAACAGATTATGATAGTGCTGAGTATGTGTTAGCCATGTTAGCATACTTTGTTGATATCTGAATACAATATTTTTAGGTCTGTTAGCCACGTTAGAAAGTTATTATTATGGTGAGGATACGTTAGTCTCGTAAGGAATTTATTTTGATAAAACAATATAAAATATGAAAGCTAAGTTAAAGTTTTACGACGATATCAGAATATAACTTTGCTAAGTATATGTTAGCTATTTTACAAATTTTTGTTGAGATCAGGATAAAACATTGCTTAATATATGTTAGGTATACCAGGAATATATGTTGACGTCAGAGTTTAAAATTTCTGATTTTATGTTAGCCACGTTTGGAACTCATGTTGATATCAGAATATAACATTGCTGAGTATATGTTGGCCATGTTAGGAATTTACGTTCATATCAGAATATAAATGATATTGCTGACGACATTTTATCCATGTTTAGAATTTATGCTGATATTAAAAAATAACATTGCTGAAGATATTTTAACCATGATAGAAATTTATTTTGATATCAGAACAGAACATTGCTACTTATATATTAGCCTAGTTACCAATTTATTTTGATATCAGAATATAATATTGCCGAGTATATTTTAACCATAATAGAAATTTATTTTGATATCAGAATATAACATTGCTATTTATATATTAGCCTAGTTACCAATTTATTTTGATATCAGAACATAACATCGGCGTGATTATCTTTGTCATGTTTTCAATACTTGTCGATAAAAGATTAAAGAGTACATGTGTTGGTGTACAGTGATGAGTCATTATCCAAAAAGTAAATACTAAACATATTTATCAACGTTTTATCATGAATAATTCAACTTTAATGTAAATTTATAGTAAGCAAATTGTTTTAGAACAAACTCACATCATAAATTTGCTAAAAGGTGAATTTCTCCACGGAAGATTGCCACCCCGGTTAATTGCCCCCATCAAATCGCCCCCTGGAAGATTGCCCCCCGGTGAATTGCCTCCCATAAAAATTTCCCACCGGAGGATTACCCCAGATAATTACCCCCGGGGAATTGCTCCACACCGGATTTTTTGCGCTGCAAGAATTGTCCCCTAAATTATTTCCCCAGGAAGATCGCCACCAATACAGTATTCTTTTACTCTCTTTCTTCTTTTGATCACTTGTTCCTTAAGACTTTGTTGTGAGTTTTAGATAATATTGGAAGATTTTTGATGATACAGTGAGATCCTCATCGATTTTGGCAAGCCTTTCTCGTCATATTTGGAGATTCTATAATCAATGACAAAATTTTTTGCAAACATGCGCACATTTGATTTTGTTTAAAGTTTAAAGTTTCTAATTTTGCTGCCTAAAATGAGAAAATGTAATTCAATTTTGAATGACAAAGAGAAACTTTCCCAGCCTTAAATACAAGTTAAGCTGTAAGATTAAGTGATTATGGAAGTTGACTGACAAGATCATTATTTGCATGACTGTTCAAAAAATTGAATATAATTTTTATCATCCACAACCTTGACCCTGTTGGATTGGCCAATCCGAAGTAAAAATTTCTCCATATAACTATTTTCGCGAGTTATCCTTATAGTGTAGCCACAACCTGCTTTACCTTAACTCTCTTTGCCATGCGTGCTACAAAAAATCTCGATTAACTATAAAATACTAACAACAAATAAAATTCCACCTAGGCTAACACTATCCCGATCAAGCTAATTTCACATCGCAAATGTGATCACAGTTGAGTGCCGTTGTCTTGACATCTCAAGGAAGCGATAAATAAGTTTTAGATAACGCGATTATTGCAGTAGCGGTGCTTCGAGAGGACGAGACTACAAAGAGGGAAATTCGAGATCCGAGATTTCCAGATTGGAGTACAAGAGGATGATAAAAGTCAGCGTCTGAGATACCAAAATTTGGAATATCGGTAACAGAATCAACAAAAATAAAAGTTTAACGAGAACTATAATCAAGAAAAAGTCTTGATAAATTGTGATTAAAATTTTGAACTTTAAAACAAATTTTTAGAATTTTTCTGCAACTCACAAAGAAAACACAAAACAAAGAGATTGCGTACAACTAAATTTGTACTAATCGGTCATTAAGATTTTATGATATTTTATATTCACTCATAAAATTCTAAATAATTCTTTATTTAATTCCTCCATTTTTCGGACATCATTGGAAAGATTAAGAAAAGACATAAAATTTCGTGGAGTTCTATTAAAATTAAATGATTCGGAAAAAAGTTATCAACGATCAAAACAATTTCCCTTTTTCTAGAACACTGTGACAAAATACTCCATTAAGCTCAATTAAAAGCCCCTCTCTAATAAACGCCCTCTAAAATCCTAGAAATATTTTATAATGACCCTCTCTTATAAACGTCCCCCCTCCCATCCAGGGCATTTAATGCAGAAAATACGGTGTAATAATGAAAAATTAAAGTTAGTGGAAAATGACTTTACATATATAAAAACAAAACTTTTAAGACAAATTTTTTCGCGGAATTTATTTTCGTAACTTGCTCTTAATTTTATTTTGCATAATAACGCGAAGTCATGTTATAAGCGGAATTTAGTAGTACAAGTAAAATGAGTGTCCAATCTACAATTAAGTATGAAAAAATGAGTGTCCAATCTACAATTAAGTATGAAAAGAGTATTTAAAATTTTACACAGAACAAAATACAAAATCATTTCAAAAAAGGTTAACAAAAGTATTTTATTTTTACATGGCGCACTAAAAACACAGGTCAAGTAAACGTACGAGTTAACTGGAAGAACGGAAATTATTTAAAAAGCTCTTAAAACTGGAGACCAATTATCAATTATCTTGTTGCATGTTGAGTTGTACCTGTGCATTAGAGCGCCATATTTTTCCATCTTTCAACTAATTAAAAATAAAAGTTCAGCAAACAAAACTAATCCCTTTGCACCAAATAGTTATATTAATAAAAACTTAGGATCTTAGCACGCTAGATTGTGAGCGATACTTTCAAGATTCTAAAATTGGTCGAATTGGATAATCATCGACGATTCGCAAACTTCTTGCGTGGCAATCAGCGTAACGCTTCCTCTGAGCTGGTGGATGATGACCACATTGATGTTGCAAGATTGACGTTTGTATATGCACGCTTCCTCATTTTTCAAGATATTAACAAACTTCCAAAGGTTTGGATGACATGAAGAAAGATGCCCTTGAAAGGTTCGAAACCATCCTTCAATACTATTACTTGTTCTCGGCAACTCTTGGTTTCTTCTGTGTTACGTATTCCAAAAATTGATTTCAAACAATGAATTTCGGCGAGGGGCATTTAGGCGATATCTACCTATATAGGTTCCCTCAAAATATTCTAAATAATCATCCGCATCTTCATCAAAATTATTTCGTATTTCTTGGTATAATGTTACGAAACTATTAGTTACATCGTTTGGTGGAACAAAGGCTAATGCAGAAACCATCCTTAGATATAGTGCAAAATCAGGATCGGTATTGTACTGAGCTTGTAAACCTAAGTCTTGGATGTGTTTCCACAAGTTGGAACATAAGTGGTAGAAGCAGCCTTTCAATTTGAGGTCTGACGTTAGAATCAGCGTTAATTGCAGTTTTTTCAAAATCAATTAAAATGTCATCCGGACAATTTTTATTCACAATATTAAATAATTCATTGAAAAATCGTGTGTGCTTAGCTTCTGTCATGTTAGGCAGAAATGCAACTATACATGGGAATATACGGCCATTTTGTTCCGCATATATAGTGCAAACCTGAAAGAAAATTATAGGACATACCTTAAAAGTTTCATGGACAAACCAGTGGTCCAAGTTTGAAAGGAACTGGATTGCCTCTTGCGAAGAAAATATTATTACTCTTTGAGGATCGCCAGCTCCACTGTCATGGATCAAGTATTGTGTTTGATTTTCAGTGAGCTGGTAAACAGCAGGTAAGGCCGGAATCGGAGCAAGATTCATAGGCTGTAGTGTTAAGTTACTTTCTTCCCGAGCAGCACGTACATTTCTTCGAATTGTTTCCATTGAAGGTAAGTCTACAGCAGCACTTTCCGTTATGCCCCCAAGTTCTCCAGCCAAAATTTGCCGGCCTGGATCTTGTGATGTTTAGGCTCATCATTTAATTCCAGCTTTCACTTTCGCCACTTCACAGTAGTTAACTTGCGATGGAGCATGGTTATGTTGATTAACTTGCTCAACAAATACATTTAGCACCGTCAGTTTCACTTTAGCTTTGCATTGACCCTTTATACGATTTATACATGATATCAAATCATTTGCCAGATTTTTTGAAAAATATAAATTTACGCATCTTTCAACAGTTTTCGTGCACCTTTTTCTGTTGTTGTGAATACCATCATTTCTTAATCTTAACTGATAAAAAGTTCCGGTTTGTTGAAAAACACCTGCCTAGACACGTGTTCAGAAGTCATGGATTAATATTTAAAAAAATTAAAGTTAAAATTAAAATTTATTAGTAAGTCAAAAATTCATAAGAATAGCATTTTCCAGACGTTGTATTTGTTGTGCATAGTTTTCAAGCAGATTTGCAAGTACGTAGACCACACATTCGAAGATGCATTTGTTTCCTAATGGTCGGTACTTTTGCCTTCCATTTCATGGTATGCTAATAACGTCTCTATGTAACGTGCCATGAAGAGACTGAAAAAAAATTTATAAGGGTTCGCTTGCAGAGACAAAAGATTAAAGCATTTTGAGGTATCGAAATCTTTCTTTTTCAAGATTTCTTTTTAATTAAGTTAACTTATTATGAAATTTTCCCCTGTAAAAATTTTCGCAACTTTCCCATACAATTTTTCGAAATGTATGAAAACATGTACCATCAACGGACCGTTGATGATAGCTGTAGCTGTCGAAACATAGCCTAAAATAAATTTGTTTGTTCATCACATGATAAATTCCTCAATATTCATTATGACTGAACAGATAAGCGAAAATATTTTTAAAGAAATGTTTCTCTGAAATTAATCAAGTCTAGACGTGCCGTGTCTGGTCTTGTATTCTTAGACATCGTATCAGTTTTATGTCTATTTTTCATATATACATTTATCACCGGATAAAGTTTATGCCTAAATTTGGGGAATTTTTCCTCAATTTCATTTTTTTTTTAATTTAATACTTTAGAGGAAAAAGGAATAATTGTGTCGTTTTTCGGAAGTGAGCTGTGACCTGTAACCTGCGTTTTTTACCTGCTGTGTTATTGATTCATCGTAAGCGCCTATTTCATTACCCATAAAAGGAAATAAAATTTTGACGAGAAAATTAATCGGGGGAAATTCTTTGGGGAGCAATTTTCCGGGGGGTGGGGCAACCCTCCAGGGTGCATTTCTCCGGGGCAAATTTCATTGGGGGCAAACTTCCAAGGGGCAATTTAAATGGGGCAATTCACCGGGGGGCAATTTTCCGTGAGGTAATTCTCCGGTCACGCATAAATTTAGAATAAATGTAATACCTTTAATTTTTTAAATGTAATCAGAACAGGAACAAACATATATACTCCGGCCTAAACAAATGTACGTGTAATGATGTTACGTAACCTTTAGCTTACAGACAACCTTATATATAGTTACGTGTAGGTACGAAACACGGAAGCAACAAACACTGCGGGCATAGACATGGAAAAATTAGGTCTTTTATAGAAATTAAATTTCCATAAGGTAATAAGCAGATCAAAAAATTATCCAATGGTTAAAACAAGAGTAACCATTAACTCCATCGTACAATTAAATAACACACTTAGGTGAGATATAATATAACACTAAATATCTAGTATTTAAAAAGAACTTTCGCATATAAATTTTTGTCCAAACTGTGTGTTATTTCAATATGAACAGCTCTAGATGAGAAGCATGTAAAGATGACGCCTTCTCTTTTCATTTCTTTGCGCCCTTCCTTTATTCTAAATAGATCAAATGTCTCCACTCCATATTATGTGAATTGTGTTGATGACGTATTGCGCTTTTGAGTTATATCTCCCATCTTCTGGTCTCTCAATCTTCCTTGCAGTTTTCGACAGGGTATAAAATTGTGTATGACAGCTTTAACTAGTGAATATCCACTTATGATCCAATTTCCAATCTTTGCAATTCATTCAATGTGATTCCTTGTCATGATTGCGCAGTGTTTGTATGTTGGTGAGCAACTGTGGGTTTGATTATTCTTGAGTCTTTTGACAAAGTTATAGGATACTTTATTTTAAAGTCAAGAGTTGAATTTCTTAGGCAACCTCCATCGCTGATTATTCCATTCTAATCCAAAAATAGACTTTATGATTAAAATTGTTGGTCTGGTTTTAAAATTTCTTTACATATATGGTTTGCTCATATAGAATCCAAAGTTTGATGTTAGTTATTGGCAGGTCAAACACCTTGCTCTGTGTTATTTGAATGATTGATCTTTCGGCCGACTGAGGATTTTCTATTGATAGCACGGTTGAATGAATGAATGTACTTTTTTCCGTGGTCATAAATCTCAAAAAAAATGTCACAACTCTCTTGTTTCTTCTCCAGCATGACATTTTTCTGACTTGCATTTATTCCATTTACTTTGTTACAGCCTTGGTAACTGCTGATCCCAACTGAATAATTGTTGTAGTTGCTGATTTCCGGTAGAAAGAAGGGTAAAGTAAGTCCTAACAGAGCATATATGGAGCTTCTTACTGACAGTATCCCTCATTTTGTGGAAGGTCTTTTGACTAAATTGATTTTTTATCCAAGACTGCCAAAACTTTTCACAAAACTCTTCGTCTTTCATATGTACGGATATACGATATCAATAGTGAATATCCTTTTGCCAGTTGGTATGGTTTCCAGAATTTCTTTTTCATTAAAACTTTTTGAGGATTTACATAAGCCAGTTACATCCTTGACAAGTTTAATAGCAGCTTCTTTATCCACCACGGATTTAAGGAAATCGTTGATGTTGAAATTTTATGTTAAGAGCTGATGATGCTTCTTCACCAAACACCTCTTTCCCATTTATTGCAGCTTTGTTCAGAGTAAGATTGCTACAGCTAAGAGTTGAACTACCTCCAATTATATGAACACGAATATAGTCTTCTTCCATCTTTCTTTTAATGTAACGTCTATCCTTCAGCCATAGATATCACAAGAAGGTAACATGATTATTTAGGATTCTATATTGATGAAACAGTTCATCTAAGTCTCCGAGGACGGCTATTTTCTCTTGTCGAAGCGCAACAGAACTCCCACTAGTTGATTTGTCAAATCGTGACCTGAAATTAATTGTTTATATAATGTGTTCATGCGAGGTGCTCCGCAATCGAAGATAATTCTAATTTTACCGCATTTTATTGTGAGATATACCACATGATGATGAAGATAACAACACTGACCATGGTTTCTTACATCCTTTGATCTTACAGCGTAACTTTTTCCTGATTTCCGATATATTTTTCATGAAATTTGTATAATCCTCGTGAAATTTCTTGTTTCTTTCTAATGTTTTTTTTAAATACACTATTGTAATATATACTTGCATGTAATTTTTTGACATCTTTATTTCATGATTTGGGAATAGCAGTGGCAAATAGTGATGAACATCTTTGAAGAAGCACTTTTCTTCCATAATCTTCTTGAAACTTTTTTCGTCTAATGAATTACCGGTTCCATCTTCGAAGTGATAACACGGTTTTGGCCTTTTTATCGAATTTTGATTGAAGTCTTGCTCATAAAATCTTTTTAGCTGGTCTCAAATGCTTTTTCAAATACACCCTTGTTGTATGGATACGTGATGGTGTGCAATTTTTTTTTGTAATGATGTCTATCACTGCTATGTTATTGCAACTTATTTTCTAAGAACATGCCTAAATTTTACACGCAGGTCTGGCCACACACCATCCTAGAATGGTTTTCCATCCATATTGTCCTCCAAGTTGACTAGGTAAGATATTTAATGATTCTATAGCACCTGGACAGCTTGCACCAATAAGCAATTCCAATTTTAGCTTCTCTTCTGTAATGAAGCTTGTTATTCTTATTAAATATTCGCAATGCTCTAATTCCTTTGGTTTTATTAGTTATTCATTATTTGACAGTAAAACCTTTTTGCAAAGAATCACAGCAACAAGCGGTTCCAGAATTTCACATAGCCTAATTTAATGGTAACCTTCTTAAATTTTTTATGTAATGGCAAAGTTTAATGAGATGTTCAAATACAAAACTTCCATGCAAGGAGTTTATGTTAATACCAGAATGTAATATTGCTGGGG
>JAUZNK010094535.1:0-12282 GCA_035046665.1 Euphysa ruthae
CATATTATGTTTATGAACTAGACCGAAAAAATAAAAGTTGGTATAAAGTTTTTTTTTTTTTTTTTTTTTTTTTGTTATTTTTACGAAAAAGTTTGCTAATACTTGACAATAGATAGGGTGTCCAGAAAATTCCCCAGAAAAAATCCTCACCTGGAAAGTTCCCATCCAGAAAACTACCACTAGGATATATATTTCATATAACATTTTTAATCTAAAAGATTTCTGAGATATATATAATTACCTTTGAAATACAAAAAACACAAGATAAAAATATACAAAGCCTGTAAATGTTTTTAGGTTGTTTTTTGATTACACTTCCCATTTCCACAACTTCGCTTCTTGCAAATATGGTCGATAAAAATCATGCAGACATATTAAAAGAATGTACAGACGACGATCGGAAATCTTTGTTGAAAAGTACCCAAGCAGTTTTCAACAAATTTTTGTTATGTCAAAAAAATTCTGAAAAGAAGGGAAAGATCAAAATAAAATAAGGAAAATATTTTCGAGTGGTAGTTTTCTGGGTGGAAGTTTTCCTTGTACCCATAAATAGAAATATGTTTTTAATTTATTTTTTTAGGTCCCAACCAAGAAAAGCATGTATTGTAAATCATATATAAAAAACAATAATAAAAAAAATTGGGAAATGACAGTCAAGAAAATGTATGTTTGGGGAACTGTGTGTTGGGGAAATATCTGGTTGGGGTAATATCAGTCGGGGAAATAGCAGTCAGGAACTGTGTGTTGAGGTAATGTCTTTCGGGAAATGGCAATCGGGGAGATGGAAGTCGGTGAAATTTCCAGGAATTCTTACAACATCTCTCCATTTAGAGAATACAATTAAATGCAATGATTATTTTTAGTCAGCTCAGTAAATTATGATGATGACATGAATCTTTTTACGCATGTAATAAATTTGCGCTTTTCTAGGAGAAATTTTTGTCTGAGGGAGATATTAACATGTGTGAAAAAAAACCGCCTAGTATAACATATACTTGCTTTTTAGGTTTTCAAATTGGCGTTATTACTCTCTCTACTACAGTCAAATTTAAAATATTTTTCTTCTGAATTTAATTGATTCTTTATGTTTCTCAATATAAACTGTTGTTTTATATTCCACCGAAGAATAAATGTCCACAAGAAAATTTTTTCTATTGTAATGAATGAAGTTAACTGCTAATTGTTTGTTGCTAGTTTGATTGATTTTTACTTATTACAATTTTTATTACTTCTTACTAGGTATATTTTATTTTTTATTGTTTAATTTTTGATATATGAAGTTTTGCACTCAAAAAAAGGCTTTTATTAGCTAGTCATCAATCTGTTTGAGATATCTTACCTACTTTATTGTGAAATTACAATAGTTTTTCGCTTGTTCATGGTAGCTCCATTTTGACGATCCATTTTAATCTAACTCTTTTGCTGACCGCACCACATAATCAATGCTTTGGCAGAATGCTTTATGCGAATTTGCACAAACACTGACTTCACATTCATCCAATACCGCTGATACACCATCCGGGCAATCGTCAAAAATGGAGCACAATTGAATTTACACCATTTTTCAGAGTAGTTCTATTTACACAAACTGATTTTGGGTACTTCCTCCTGATAAAAGAAAACAATTAAGAAGCATTAATAAAGGCTTTGTTGCAAGGAATAACAAACAGTAACACAATCTTATGCTACTGGAAGCTTTTAAAACCTTTGCTTATTAGATATACTATTTGTTTCTTCTATTATTTACTATTTTTTAGGTTTTGAGATTTTACTATATTCCAAAACACCAATTACTTTAAATTTTCACCATGTATTCCTTATGTAACTCTAGTTCATTTAAGAGAAGCTTTTTCAAAACTGCTTTTTTTAAATGTTTTTATTGATTGAAAAAATTTATTTAACAATTTCATTAATTTTAATGTATAATGTAAGATTCTCGTTTGTCCAAACAAGAGAAGCTATAAAAAAAAATTCTCTCGAATGAATATCTGCATGTGTAGAACACACTTCCCAAAAATCAAGATAAAATAAATATATTTTCAGTTATATTTTAAAAATGACATAATTTTTAACATAAGATTTTCAGTAAAGTTTGGTAATCGAGGCAAAAAAATAATTTCCAATTATATTTTATTAAAGGTATTTATAAATCTGTTTTATTTACTATAATCTTTAAGGGTAAGTTTTTTTCTTTAAAAAAAAACTTAATGCTTGGGGGCCACCTTAATAATGATACAAACATTCACAAATAATTTTCTAACCTCTTTCTCACCCTTTCTAACCTCTTTCTCACTCCTTTTTAATGCGTTTTATTCATATTTTAATATTTTTTTCAGGCGTCATTTAGTATTTGTCACAATATTTTAGTTTGCTGTATTTAATTCCATGGTATTTTGATTATGAATTCTGGTGGTAATGAAACTATTGCCACACAACAAACATTATACTCTCAGAACCCTTAAAACAGGGAGAAAGGTAAAGCTCTGATTTTCCAAAAGCAATTGAAATCTTAAGTCAAATAATTTCCTTAAAAAAAAATTTTTTTTTTTTAATTTACTCAAGTCACTTTTCTCATTTTCTATTTTTATATTTACATTGCTTCAAAATCGTAGAAAGTGTAATTTTTGATAGGTTTATATCGGCTGTTTTTATTTTTCTCAAAAAATTAGGTACTCTCATTTTGTCAAAATTCTGCGTGCGGTTATAAAATAATATTGTAAATTTTTGAGCATTAAAAACCTTGTGATTTTTCTGAAGGATTTATGCTTTGATGTTGTTGAACTTTTTCAAAAACTATGAAATATTTTTCTGTGTTAGGCGTGCCAGTTGTTTTGGTTTTTGATGATAAAGTGACTTTTTGATTATACGGGGACGCTTGGAAAATGGTCTAATATTAGGATTGTTAATAATCTTTTGATAATTTCTGGTTCGGTAGAAATGCCTAAACACATCCAAAAATCAATATTGTTGATTTTTCGTGAAATTTTGTGAATTCAAGCATGTCTATAAATTTAATAAAATTTACGTTTTGGAGTGCATGTGAAACTGAATGCTATTCATCCATGTCCGTCCTGTCACAAAATAAAATTCTATAAAGTTATAGCACCAAAGGAAAGTGGCTGTTTTTTACTTCTAAAGAAACTTACTTTTTATAACTGATACTGATATTGCCAAATATGGTCATTTTAGGCCTGAAAGCATTTTTCTTCAAAATCCATTCATTTTTTTTTTTTTTTTTTAATTTGCTTAGTTGTTAGTTGGCTATAGAGGGAAATATTTGACCCATTGTCAACTGTCAAAATCTCTTGGGTTTTGTGTTTTTTCTACTGGTCACGAATATCCAATAAGTAAAAAGTAAGGCCCTATTAGGCCTAGAAGCAGCGATTTTGACTTTTAATCATTTTTAAAATTGACTTTCATCAACTTTAACCTATTTATGCTAAAATCCAAGGAGGTATTCTTCACTTAGTATTTAGTTATAAGAATATTGGAGATTGTGCTTGGGTGTTATCGCCATTTAGTGACCAATTTATTGTACATATTGATGTCTCATGACGAATAACTTTGCAATATTCTATATTGAATAATAATGTTAATTTGTTATGGGGCGATTTAATGAGAATACGAAGAATCTGTTTAAACGTAGCTGCAAGGTTATGGGATGAATAGGTGGGAGTTACGTCCTCTTCTAACATTTTTTGCTATGATGGTTACACCAATAATATGAGAGACATCTACTGTCTTTCTGATTGGGATGATATACACTTGAATACAATATATTTATCACTCTGTTTGGAGGCAAGAAATGCTAATAATCCTATATTTGACTGGCTCTTGCTTTTTTAGAGGTTTTATGTTTTTTTAGTTAAAATATTGGTACTATGGTCAAAATGATTATTATCATTTTTTTTCTTTTTTTTCTTCGTGTGCATCTAAGTATTTTTCATTTCATAGCTTGACGTTTCAAAAATTGGGTGCTGTGTATAAGCGTTACATTGAAGTCATGCGGATCTGCTTGCTACAAATGTACAGTTGACGTCACGAAAGTTTAGCCATGATTAACATCAAATTAACTAATGCAACACTTTTTAAAAAGGTTGATAATTAAATCGTTTTAAATATGCTGTGAAAATGTTACTATTTACAAATTTCATAGAGTTAAATAAAAAACTCTTGATGATCGTGTTGAGACGTTCTAGATTACTTAGTCCTAGCACGAAGGTAAATATAATTGATTCCCAACTGAAGAAAAAAAATGATACTTTCAACAGAAGCTACATATATACTATAATAATGAGTTTTAAATTAGAACTTAGTTTTGATAAATTATATTTTTAAAATATTGTAAGTAAAAATTAATTGTATATAGAGCTAAAATCGAGAAGACATCAATCGTATTGTTTATGTCGTCTTTTTTCTGGTTGGTGAAATAATAATTTAATCCTCACTACGGGGACTTGGGTGGAGGGCGGTGTGTGTTAACGAGAATGTTTTATCGGCAGGAAATGGTTTATTGCTTCATATAATCCAGATAAATCATTGGGAAGAGCCTTTTTAAATGGTTTGTCTAATTTATTAAATTTTTACTTGAAATATGGAAGTTTTTTTTTATTAGGTGATCTTAATTTACAACCCAATAAACCTATGCTAAAATAATTCATGTTCACTTATGAATTCAGAAGTTTGGTGAAAGAAGACTTGCTTTAAAACTAGCGAAGGTACTTGTATTGATCAAATTCTCACCAACAAAGGTACTCAACATGCCCTGTTGAAATTACTTCAAAAGATGGCAATGCTGTCTTGATAAAAATGGTATTGTTGTTACAATTTTAATGGACCTTTTGCTAAACTATACGCCTATGGGTTTTCGTGGCAAAGCCTTACTCTCCTTAACAGTTTACCTTTCGGATAGAAATCAGGGGGTTAAAATATCCTCTGTTTTTAAAAAGTGGATTTGAAATTGTACTTCGTATACACCTGGGTTCTATTTAAGGACCTCTACTATAGTTATACTAATAGTTTTTTTAACGATATATTCTATATTACCCTAGAAACATAAATCTAAAATTTCGTTGGTATTATATTTACGCTTGCAAAATTTTTGAAAACGCTCGAGATCAATTAAATAACGATCTTTTTTCGGATTGATCTCTCTTGTTTCGCAACAACTCTATGGTTGCCAATCCTGGGAAATTCCAGCTTATGTTCCAGGGAAAAAGGTTCCTGAAAACTACCTTATTTTTATTCCTGATGTAGAGATTTTTTCCTGTAAAGAAGCCAAACTATGAGGTGTTGATAATGATTGCCACTTTGCAATAGAGTAAGCAATAAGGTTGGCGTTTCATTGAGAATTAGGCATGCTTTGAGTATACGTCAAGCTAAAGAAATTTTAAATGCCTATATTTTATTTTTTCTACTTTCCATTGCATTTCATGGATGTTTTGCAAAAAGTCTCGTCTAGTTTATATTGAAAAAGCACATAAACGTGCACTGAGAGCTTTTTATAATGACTGAATATTGAGTCTTTTGGAGATGGACAGTCGTTGTAGTATTCATATTACACATTCAGATATTAATGGTCGAGCTGTATAAAACACTAAACTAGCTGGGTCCAAAATTTCTTTGGAATATCTTTAATCGTAAGGTTACGCCTTATGATCTTCGCACTTTCTGTCTTGATAAACTCCCAGTTTCTCGCTCTGTTACTACGGCACAAATTCCCTGCCGTTTAAGGCTAGTTTACTGTGGAACACCCTTCCAGATGATATTAAAAACAGTGCAAGTGTTCCCAATTTTAAAGAGAGAGTAAAACTTTGGAAAGGGAGTTGCACGTGCTCTTGTTGTAAATAGTCCTTTCCAATTTTAAAAATGTATTGCTTCCTTGTTTTATTCTATTTAGTATATTTTTTGCATTACTACCTTTATTTTATTAAGAAAACAAAAAAATATTTGTTAGAATTGATTTTGTAATAATTTTCTTTTTTATTATATTACATCTACTATGATTTAACTAACGTTAAATATTAGATTGAATTGAACATTTAAGCAATTTTAAACAGAACAGAATGCAAAAACAAATATAGATAAGTTATTAAAATAAATTTTTATGATTAAATTATAGTTTTACGTAATAAATTGTTAAATTGATTTCTGTTTAGCTCCAGAAAAGAATTAAAGCTGAGAGAGTTTCTATACTTTAAAACAAACATTTCATGTATTTCAGTGATAGATTTATTCCATTCAGAGGTACACTGGTGACTTATAAAATTGTCGCAGTATTTCATGCCTCTAAATACAGAAATTCCATTATCAATACTACGAGAAAAATTTGAGTGAAAATGACGACTTTGAATAAAAAAATATGAGATAGATATCGGTAAATGATCAGTTAAAGAATTAAAAACAAACATAAGATTAGAAATTCGCACGAGATTAGAGAGAACAATGGAATACAACTTTGAAACAAGAAAGAAAAATCAGAACGAAAAGGCTTAAAATTAATTATTCTTAAAAAAGAACCTTGAACTGAGAGTATTTTATTTAAATGATAGTTACCACTCTGCCCCCATACCTGGCAGCAATAATTTGTATGAAAACCAATCATTAATACCCTTAAGATCATAGTTAACTTTTTTATATAATAATTTCAACGATTTATCAAAACATAAAGAGGTTAGTATCATCTTCGAATGGTGAACTTTAGAGTTTTTACAGAAGGCCTTAAATCATTAATACAGATTAAAAAGATAAGTGGTCCAAGAACAGAACCTTGTGGTACACCATAACTAACATCATGAAGTGAAGATTTAAACCCCTTTATTGATTCAAACTGTTTACCTGTTGCTGAAATACTTAGGAAAATCTGTATATATTTTGGGGAGCCTTTTTCTAAAGGTAAAGATGGAAATTTATGGTCTACTTTAACAATGTTGAATTATGGCACGATGAGTAAAATGATAAAAAATACGGTTGACAAACTTCAGACATTACTTAGAAAAATACATTATTCTAAATAAATAAAAAAAAATGAGCATTAAGGTGAATTTTTTGATTTCAAACCAATGGAAAGTATTTTATGTACTTTGTAAACCGCTTTTTTCAACTTTGTACAAGGTTAGATATGTTCAAAAAAAAATATTATAATAAAATTCAGCAACCAATTTTTATAATTTGAAAAAATTTTCAGCATGAAACACACAGGGGTAAATAATGAAAATAAGGTTTGACGACAAAAACACCTCAAAATGCTTAAAATGACCGAGATCAACATCTTCATTTTATCAACATATACTAGTAATATAATATTTTAAACAATAAACTAAATATTAAAGTGTAAATTATAATACATTAGTTGTTTTACACATGCCATAGTCTTGAAGAATTTTTCCGTTGACGAAAAATTGAGGAACACTTTTACAAAGAAATAACAGTTTTATAAACAAAACATTCTTTATTATTACAGTTTGTTTCAGACTTGTTAAAATTATTTTGAAATAAAAATTATTTTATTAAAATTGATGAATTTTCCGGTTGACTTTTAACTAACAAATTTTC
The DNA here is from genome assembly GCA_035046665.1 of Euphysa ruthae. Taxonomy (NCBI): domain Eukaryota; kingdom Metazoa; phylum Cnidaria; class Hydrozoa; order Anthoathecata; family Corymorphidae; genus Euphysa; species Euphysa ruthae. The sequence continues at coordinate 7,555 of JAUZNK010094535.1, forward strand.
CAAAACATTTAAACTACAAAAACAAATAAACTTCTGGCATGAACTAAAACCATGACTAAAACAATATACTAAACTTATCTATAACTTATAAAAATGCTGTATATTAAAAGGCTTACAATGACATCATTATATGGTGTTCTGCATAAAAATAATATCAAAGAATTCGTCAGCACTTAGTACAACCATTCTTTTTTTGAGTAAATTTACAAATGGATACACAATACTCTCTTTATAAAAATATGTTTTCTTGTCCATCAATCTAAAACTTGTGTGTTTTTATATTGCAGTCAAACTTTTCTAGAAAGTTACCTTCGAGGATCGCTTGACTAACACCAATTTTTTATCCGTAGTCATCCGATTCTTCAGTAATACAGACGTATTGGGCTTTCCAGTGGTATGTATAGACCATACAGCGTCAATGTTTTTAGACTTCGCAGCACATATGCTATTTATTATAAAAGTCATCCAGCTCAATGCGTACTTTCTTCCAGTTTTCATATTTTTCAATTTTCAACAAGTGCAGACTCACTTCTTTGAGCTGGTGTTTTACAAGTGGGAATTCTTTAAACAACAAACATAACCTGCAGTCCTGTTTATATAAATAGCAAATGCATAGACTGGAAAACTCTTCATAAATGCAGTTACTCGTTATTATGAGTATTTAAATAATATAATATGTATTTCAATTATTCTAATGTAATAGTCCAGTTAATACGGAAGCTAGGGGTCACCTTTAGAAGTACAAATTTTCATGACGTTTTTCTTATAGCTTGTATCAAGGAGAGTAAGAGTTGAAATGGTCTTTGGGCTGAACAGGTGGCAATCAATTACGGGTATTAAACCAAGGGGTGTTGGAAAATTTTACACTAAAAAAAAACGATGTTCAATAAATTGTAGTTAAAAGTACTCTTTTAAAACAATTAAGCTGCCCTGGCTATACCCCCTGATAGTCAAGCTAAAAATTTAACATGAGTTATTCAATAAAGAAAGTTTTGGAAATTTTAAATTCATGATTGTTCCAAAATTTTTGTTTTCCTCTGACGGCCAACCTTTAACATGCACTGATAAATTATCTATCTTTCAAATTCAATCTTTCAATTTAAGTCAAATCTTGAATATCTGTATGTATGTGGATCCCCCTGAATGATACCACGATTAAGATCTTTTTGAGACTATATTGCTTGCTTCATATATATACAGGGTGGGTTCACATATGCTACTCCAGTTAAACCTTATTGTTCGGAGATTTTTATGAACGTACACTGCATAATAATGAAAAAGTGAATAACATTTGTATTTTAAAGATTTTGCTCAAGCGTTTGTCAGAAAGGCTCTTGCCATCAGTAAAGATTGTAGTGAAATTCACTTGGTCTTTGATCACTACATTCATGAATCATTGAAGTTAAGGACGAGAAATCATCGAACTTCAGGAAAAGAAGTGCGCTAAAAGGTGAAAGATAAAATGAATTTAGCCAATACTTTTATGAAATTGTTTTTATCTCATATTGATACAAAGCAAGAGCGGACAATCTTCCTCGCAAAAAAAGCCATCGCAGAATTTTCTAGGATCGGTGTTCCGTTTGTCGCTACTTATGATACCAAGTCAACTACAAATATTGAAGACTTTACCATTAGCATGAATGTTCACGATCACGAAGAAGCTGATGCCCTGCTTCTTTTGCATGACATCAAAATTGCACAAAGATCACCCTTTACAGAATGTATCGTGTATTCACCAGATACCGATGTTTTTCTTCTTCTTATACATTGCTATTCGAGAATGCCACCTGCCATAAAATTTGAAACAAGAAGAGGAAAGGAAAACAGAATGATCAATATTTACAACCGTTTCTAAGCTATTGAGACCTCAAAAGGGTCTGTCATACTTGGCTTTCAAACCTTTACTAGCTGCTACCAAACTGGTAAATTCTGAGGGAAAATCAAAGTCATTTTGGTTGGAAGGTTTCATGGAACGCAGTGATGGCACCTTAGAAGCCCTTGCAGACCTAGGTTCTTCTGAATCCTTGCCGTCCCTGGAGTCACTTGAAGCCTTGGCATCGTTTTTCGTGCAGGTTTATGATAGTAATAACTGCTCAGGACATATCACAACCCTTCCGAAGTTACCTTGGTATCTGTATTCGAAATTTCAAACCGAGACGCAAAAGCTTCCACCCGCGATGTCAGATTTGAAATACATTAAGGTATATTATAATATATATTATAAGATATATTAAGATATATTTCGCTTTCATTTTGTCACATACTAAAGCGTTCTCATGAGCCTCATCAGCGTTTACCAAAATCTAAAAACTTTACATGCGAGGTGAAAAATGATGAATTAGCACCGATAATGACAGATAGCTTGCCAGCCCCGTGGGTGTTGATCGAACTTAGGATCTGTTCATGTAAATTACCTTGCAAAACAAAGAAATGCAGGTGTCGCAAATACAGATTTGTTTGTACTGACATGTGCAGATGCAAAGACTGCGAAAACCATGATGAATCTGATGAATATTTCGATATAGATCTAGACGATGGAAAGTCTGATGATTATCTTTTTAAAAATAAATTGCAGCTATTTATTGCATCTAAAATATTATGTGGAATATTATCGGGGTAAATTAAATATATGTTTTTTTAAATTTAGAATACTTTGAGAAATACACGTGGGAATTGGAATTTGATAAACAAAACATCAAAAACTTGTGAAGTTTAACATTTTCTGGGGGTAAATTAGTGTTTTTACCCTCGTCTCAGCCACTACAAAACTGATCAAGATTTTATTTTTTTTATTTTTCAAATGGAGTCTTTTTGTATGCCAAGGATAAAAATGATTGATTTTATGTGATTGAATGATTTTTGTGGCGTTAATTTTAAGCCTATGCAGATTAATATAGTTTAAAGGGTTTAACCAAGTAAATCAAAACGTAACAAATAGAATGATGTTATGAACACATGTTTAAGTATATTGTTGCTTTGATTCTTATTTTTTATCGAACGTAATAAAATTTAGAGCTTTGATGGATTAAAAATAGCGGAGATATATAACATCGTAGCAGACCCTACGACCATATCTAGAACTCTGAAGATGGACTGGACAATTACCAACTAATAAAAAAATATATCATCCACCCAATTTTTCTTCTGGCTGCAATACCGGCAGGGAAAGCGCTTTACACGCTTGAAGCATTTCTTCCCAACTCCCATGGTGCCACCAGTTTACTTGTAAACGCAGAAACCGTTTTGAATGATACGTTATATTGTTTTTTTCAGCGGTCTAACCAGCCATCTGAAGAATGAAAATATTTGACTTTCATCTACTCAGCGAATTCTATATATTAAATTTTGAGAGTTAGAGCAGAGACAGCGGCATCACTGATACGAACAATCATTTGAAATTTGCTGGATCTAACTTTGCAAACGATCCTTTCCCTCAAGAGTTTTGAATTGTTCCCTTTCTTCACAGCACCAAAGATCTTTTCCTTGATTTTCACGCACGTTGATAAAGTGTTCTTTGGATTTCCATACCTTAAAGCAACCGTTAACTTAGGATTACTATCTTCTATTTCCTTCAGTACGTTGCATTTATCTTTCATAGATTTTGTATTCAACAAAAACAAAATCGGTAACACCATGACTGCTTTTGAAAAAAAAAAAAACACATCGTTTCGTGAACGAATCGTTTTGTGCATTTTGATTTAAATGTAAAATAGCTAAGGAAATAACGGAAAGGATTTTTTTACAAAATGAGTTTCCAATCGCTTTGATCATCACTTTTGAACCCAAAACGTTTATCAAGGGGTATCACGTTTACAAAGACACATAGATGCCAAAGGAATGTGAGTAGATAAAAGTTTTCATGGAGTCTGACAATCCGAAAGATAGGTTTGAGCTAATCAAAATAAAAGAAATTTTTGTTTTTTCTATTTCAAATTGCTTGAAAATACCGTTATAAACATAATTGTTTTTGATCAGTGCCTCCTGTACAATATATTCAATGCACTTCTTTTACCGTTTTGACAATTTCAACTTTTTTGATTTATATTTCTTTGTGAAATTGATCATGACCTATACAGTATAACAAATTATTAAACATATCTCATTGTTCAGACTTAGTATGGGTTTTATGACATCGCCAAACGTTTCTGTACTCAAGTGATTATTCATTCTGAGCATCTTGTGTTACATTCATATCGTTAGGATCTTGCAGGTACTCGGGGTGCATTTTTGCAACTTTATAGATTAACATATTTGCAACAAATATATTATCACATCATTTTAAAATTTGTCATTTACTATATAGCATTACTTTTTTGCATTAAGATTTTTAAACAATTAGTCTATTTTGCTCCTTTTTATCCTAAGGAAGTATATTTGATGACTATGAAGTACAAAGGAAGCTACCATGCATGGTAATGAAAAAACGTCACTGTTTACCCTCAGTGTCTGAAAAATTTGGGTATTCGAGGTAACAAAATAATTTCAGTACAGTTTTTCAAGTACATTATAAAAGCATTTTTAGGAAAAATAAAATAAAGAATAATCATTACTAGGAGAAAAGGCTTAGCCGTTATAAAACTTTTGAGACCGATGTAGTTCACATAGTATCAGTGGGTCTTTGGAACAGTGTTTTACAATCATGATCAGAATAATATAACACTTATACGCCATTAGGAAATTTTATTAACTGAAAAATATACCACAAGCAGTTAAAAATATGGATAAATA
>JAUZNK010094546.1:0-12281 GCA_035046665.1 Euphysa ruthae
AGCAATTACTTACCATAAGCTCAAATGGGAGCTCTAAGTACGCCAGAATTGTGGGTGACCATCTCTTAATAACTTTGAGTTTTGATGATCTCCCCCAGTTATGGGAAATAAATAATTTAAAACAAATAAAAAAATATTTCATTTGATGAGCAGATTAATTCTTGTACGTCTCCAGGAACAGTAACTATTAAAATTTTTACTATTCTGAATACTTTATATAATATATATATATATATAATTCAATAGATAAGCTGTGGTTTCGGCCATATTTGAGAAAAATTTTGGTTTATATTTTCTTCAGTTATTCTGGAGGTTGGGGAAAAACCTTGAAAAATGTCATGGGCAGGATTGAATATTTTGATGAAACTGTAAGTGAGGATGCAGGTCTTCACATAAAAAAAAATAGCAATACACATCTTAGATGAGTATATAATGTCTTATCTTGTTTTTTATCATTATGGTAATGGAGCTTCTTTCATTTCAAATTCAAATGTCTGAAGATTGAACAAGGAGAAAATTTAAACATCTATTTGACATTATTGTCTGTTTTTTGTCGATAATCACTCTTATAATCAATGATTATCTTTTTCGTGGTAAGTGAATTGCAGAACGATCTGTCTATATTTTTAAAATTTGAAATTCCTGTTTATGGCATAAGAATTTAAAAAATTATTAAAATTTACACCGTACTTAAAACATTTTTTTCTTCTGTTTTCCTATCATTTGCAAAATTATTTTGAAAATAAGTGAAATATGGCTGGCAAAAAAGAAAGGATATAGGCATAAATAAAATTCTTGACGTACGCCTTGAAGTGATGTAATAAATAAATATAAAAAAAATAAAATCTCATTACGAAAATTTCTCCTGTAATAGCTTAAGTAGAATAAAAAGCTGAGTCATGGTTTATGTGATAGATTTGACATATAAGATACAAATAACTCTCATTTAATATGTATTTTTAGATCGTTTTTTAAAATCTAAAGGATTGGCATCACCTGCATTAAACTCTATTGTACCAGACCAACCAAGTCCTACACCGAGACATGTATCTACTCCTGTCATTGTCTGTTCACCAAAAACTCCATCATCTGGTTTGTTTTTTTTAGAATATGTTTGTTGTGCCAACTTACCTGGGGATATTCTTAAAATTTTTTTGATTTTAATGTTACAATTTGAAAAAAAAAAAAAAAAAAAAGATGCTTTGATGTGTTAGATTGTTGTCTTCATAGTTAGTTACCTGTTTACAATATTGCTAGTAAATTAATGCTTATTTATCTTTATACTGTAAACAGTTTTTTCTCTTTTTTTTCGAATAACTAGGTGTGACCCTTTGTTGTGTAGTTACAAGATGGATGTAGTTTTGTTTTTTGGCGAAATTGAAAATGATGTGATTTTTGTTACAAAACAATTGCAAAGTATTATTTCATGATAATTATGTTTGTTTTAGATTTTCTATAGTGTAACAAATAAGAGTTTTATTTGACAATTTTTGTTGATTCAATGGGATTGTCCACTTGTTTATTTTTAGCTATGTTATATTGTGGTAAAGAAAATGAATAATAAAATATGAAGAATTAAAGAAAGTTAGCCATTTATAAATTTGTTTCCTTCACTTTTAAAATAAAAATTAAAGCCTAAATTGCCAGAAATTGCTATTTAGATATTATCTTTAAATATTCAATATAAATGTTTACCATTCTTTAGAACAAGTTGTCCCAAGCTGTTCACCTTTTGTTCATCAAGAAGACACCCAAAAGACACCCACTCAAACACCATTGTATTCGGGTGTTGGTTCAGAAGATGTCAAAAATTCATGTGTTCAAACACCGCCATATACAGGTGACATTCTAGAAGAAAGACAATGTTCTCAACCACAGTTACATAGTATTCTTTCTAAAAACAGCATTCCTACTGATGAAAGGCCAGCTGTTTCAAAAAAACGTCAAAATCGTACCTTAGATTCTCATGAAATTCCTGCATTTAAGGAGATTAATCTATTTACACAAGAAAAAATATTTGATTAAAAATTATCAGAAATTAACAAATTAAATTTTGCAAAACAAATTTAATTAACCTACATAAGGGTCACCTTTTGTTTTTGCTATAGAGGATTAGGTAAAATTGTTAGCTTTTAATTTAAACCAAATTATAATTGCTTCTTTTCTTTTTAACATCAACTGAAATAAAGAAATCAATGTTATAACTTCTCAATTTACTTAATAAATACCTCTTTTGATTAAACACTTCTATCAAATATTTTTCATTAAAAAAAAACTTTAAAAAATTTCTTAAACTTCTTTTTCCTCTCACTTTTTCAAGGTATTTTATAAACCAAATTTAGGATTATAAATGAGATTTAAATATTCTTTTTGTTACTGGAATAATTTTGATATTTGTATTTGGTTTAAGCAATGTTTTTAAATTTGTTTTATCTACAAAAAATATATTGTGAGAATTTCTTATTGTGATAATTTTCTCACATGTGTCTGTGAATGATGGTACTCTTCTAAGTTATATTAGATTAGCTGAATGAAACTAAAATCTTTAAGTACAGCATTTTATGATTTTAAAAATTCTATTTTTGAAAGTGAGCCATTTTGTGTCATTAGTTAATCCAAGTTTTCTAAGCTAACACTTCTCAGTAACTACCCATTTGCTTTTTCTGGTTATTTTGTGAATTTTTTGGCCATTAGGATAAAAAATTGACAGCTTTAGGTTAACTGAAAAAAACTTGTGTTTAAAACAAAAGGTAAATAACAAGTGAAAAAGATTCAAACACAAAATTTTTTTTCATGATATATGCGTCCCTATTATCAATTTTTTCCTTGTATTTTTTATGTGATCAGTTGATAAAAGGTCATATTATTTGGTTTGTGACCTATTTTATTTACTCTTTGCTATTATGTTTTCATTTTGTTTGTGCTCCAAACATTACAGCACAAAAAACTGTTGACAATCTTTTTTGGACCCTGTGAATTCACCCATACATGTTTTGCTTTTTCACTTGTTTGTTTTTTAGTAATGCATTTTCTCAGCACCAATTCATTAGATTTTTTTGGGAAGTCCTAAGACCATAAAAGTAGAAACGTGAAAGTTTTAGAGTATAAAAAAAGCACTTTTTGGTACCTGACTTGAATTTTCGCAAATATGATCATTTCAAGCCTAAAATCAACCTTTTAGAAACTTTCTTGAAGTGTGTGTGTTAAATTTTTCTGAAATTTTTAATGAATTTAAAGAACCGTAGAGGGTTTGTATTGGATTACACTATCACCTTGGGAGAATTCTTGTTTTTAAATATTGCCGTTTTTGGATCAAAAATAGCATTTTTTAAATTTTCTCTCAAACTGTTCATTAAATATTTTTTTAAACTTTTCCATGAAAGAAGAGGATGAAAGGGCTTTTTTAGGCGCATATTGCCTGTCAAAAACTCTTATTTTTTGGTGTTGGGCCCTAATTAGTCATTTTCTTTGCCAAAAGTAAAATTTTACCAAAAAACGTTTTGTAATTTTTTAAAAGTTTTATTTGAAGTTAAAGTTCCATATAGTTCTTTTTTTGACTCGTATGGCCACTCGTCAAAAAATGGTTTTTTGATATTGGTCCCAAATATGGTCATTTTTGAAAACCTTTCCTTATATTTTTTTGAAACTTTACATTAAAGTTACAGGCACACCATAGGCATCATTTGACAGAGACGGCCACATCAAAAACAAACATTTAAGCTTTCTCAAAATGCGTTTATTATAATTTTTTGAAATTTTCTATGGAATTGGAAGACCATATTTTTGACCTATATGACTCACGTGTGTATTCAATGAAATTAAGGGAAGTTCATGAAACATACCTTGGAAGAAAATTAATTGAAGTCCTCAAAATACTCAGAGTGAACCATAGAGCATTGAAGTGGAATGAAATATTTTGTTTAATTGTTTTCAACAGAAGACCTTGTTTGTCTCTTGTTGTGGAGTTTTATTTAAGATAAAATTGGAGTAAGATGAAGTTGTCATGTTTTATTAAAGAAATTACGGGAAGTTCCTGAAATGTAAATGTTATTTTGAATTGGTGTCATAAAGATCATTATTTTAAGGGTTGTTGTGTTATTGCTAAACTAATAGATACCATCATGGATTCAGAGAGCTGTCATTTACAGTTTTATTTGTATTTTTGCCTTAGCTTATCATACCTAGTTTATTTATTTATTTTAAAAATGATAACAGCAGGTTTTTACATTTTGTATGCTATTTATATAGTATATTTTATGAAAAAAAAAAAAGATATTTATATATATACATATTTTTTATGCAGTTGTATGCACTTATTGAAATTTTAACCTTTATATCAAACGCAACGTTTTATTTGCGTAAAGTCATTTTGAGAATTAAGTTTCATTTTTAGTTTGATCCAAAAAATTTTCTCTCTAATTCTCTGTTAATCTCCTATATCTATACGTAATTTACCAGTTCCCTTACCTACTAAACTGTATAAGGTATTTTGCTTAACCTGTTGATATTTTCTATTGTTAGACTAACTATTGAAATTCACTACAATAATTTCTTTGCAGATACTGACCTAACGTTCCTCAGATGCTGGTATAATCTGTTATGGCAAATTAAATTTCATTTTTGACCAGGTCTGTAAATTCAAACTAATAACTAATATTTTTTATGCATTGACATTGATTATGTAAATCCTAATCTGCTCGTACAAGGGCTCTCCCTCAACCTATAAATTAAAAGTTATAAAAAATATTGATAGATTTAATTTATTCACCCTTATTTCAGCACGTTGGTATAAAATATTTTGAGAGATAAAAATTAAACCAGTTAGCAAATCCTATGTGGATTTAGCTGTGGCAGATAACTTAAATTTAAAAAAATATAAGGTAACAGTCAAATAGCAAGAAAGTTTGCAATTAAAAGTTAATTGCAGATTTAAAGTTTGTATTCTCTCTTTTCATTACCCTTAAAACATGAAGAATAATTTTATGCCATCACCCCCTGAGCAAATTGCAGCTTTTTTTTTATAAAACTTGAAATCTAATATTAAAAGTAAGTCTACAAATTTAGCCTCTAAGAAAAAATACAAACATGAAATTCTTTGAAATTTGCCATTTTTTTATTTCTCTTTAAAATTTAACCCTTATGGTAGATTGAATGAATTAAGTTGTGCTTTCTTTTTTTACTCCCTAAAATTTACTAGTATTTATCAGTTTTTCATTTTGTTTGTTTACTTCTAATGTTTGTCTTCAGAAAATTTACTAGTATTTATCAGTTTTTCATTTTGTTTGTTTACTTCTAACGTTTGTCTTCAGGAAATGTTCATTTTAAAGTTTTGTTTGTAAATATCTTAAAAGTTATTTTTGTAAATATATACTAGGTAGATACATTTATTTAATATATGATGAAGTTTGAAAGAGTATGTGTTGTTGTTCCCGAAAGATTCCTTATTTATAGGTTTTAATTTACCAAACACCATTTTATTTATTTTTTTTAAATAAAAATAATATATGCCTAAAAATATATTTTTAGAATTTTTTTTCATTATTTGTTTATTTTTTCTATTGTTAATATGACATAGATTGATATCATGATAGGTGGATTTTTTGACCCGTATGGCAACTTTTTGAAAATTCAGTACTTGCCATCATAAACATTTGTTAATGAATGGTTTTGTCCTACTTCCAGTTTACTGACAATATTTTTTTATGGTTGAGTTAAACACTAAATTGGTAATTGTCATATTCTGTGGTTCTAGGTCCGGAGATTTTCTTTTTCTATCTATAAAAATTTAAATTTTTTGTTTGTATTAAAAACTGCCACATATTTCTGTTCTTTTTTTTTTTTTTTTTTTAATTTCTATGAATTTAAAGGAAAAAAGAATGCATATATTTGACTCTTTGTTAAAAACTCTTGTTTTTTTTTTTTTTTTTGAATTGTTTCTAAATTTTGTACTGTAGATGGTACTTTTCCACCTTCGCTCCTACTTTTCAAAAATTCTGATCTCCGACAACTGGTTTTAGAAACAGCCATTTTTCTTTAAAAAAAGGTATTAAATTCATTTTAAGCTTGTTTTGATATGAAACGATTTACCAACTTTTTTTGGTTGGAAACAATTTTAATTTATATAGCCACTTTCTTTTAATGGATCAATTGCTATTATTAAAATAAATTTTGCGCTGTTATTAGATAAAATTGAAATCATCTTTTGACCTTTATTACCTGATGATAATTCTGGCTCCTTAGTAACTGTTGCTAGCAGCTTTCATTTTTTAAAACAAATTTTCACACATTTTATTAAATTTATTAATTTCAAAAAATTATTTTTTTCGTTTGTTATCTAAGGATTAATTTTGTCATCTGCACTTTTTTCAAATTTTAAAAGAAGTTAGAGAATCAATTTTTTCACCTAAATCTTTTGAACATTTTTTGAAAAAGCCTGTTTTTTTACTGGGCATAAGTGTGGTCATTTCTTAACAAAAAATACAGGGCACTTTTTTTGTCTACCTTTAAAAATGTTTAATTTTATTTAACTAATTTAGGTCGTATTATTTTTATCTGCTCTACTTTTTTCTTTTTTTTTTTTTTTTTTTTGTAATAAGTCTGTATATTGTTATTTTTTTTCCAAATATGCAGTTTTTAAAAAATTTACCATGGTGTTAGTACCAGGTTTTGATCCATATTGCTGCTTGTTAAAAGCTTCTTGTATTTAGATTTTGATTAAATACATGGATGCAGCCTATTTGAAACTTCTGTCTATATGAATCTTCTGTGATGGAGATTTTGGGTAAAGATCAGATTAAGCAATGAATGAAAGATAATGGGCAACCAAATGGACAGGTTTGTTGATATTTTATTTGAAAATGAAAAAGAAACTCTTGTGAAAATAAAAATAAATAAAATTAATCAAAAAAAAGTAAAAAATTTTGAGGCTGAGAATTTGACCAGTATAATCTTTAATCATCGCTGGGAAGACATTGCACAGTGAAGAGCGAGCAGTAGTTGTTGCACAGTGCAGAATAAAAGTTTACAATATTTTTAGTTTTTTATATTTTTAAAACTATGTGCTGTAAATTGTTTTAAATTAAATGCTGCTTGTCAGGTCAAAGATAATAAAATGATAGTTTAATTTTCATTATTGACACCATACGCCACCGATTTCGTAACTTTAAAATATTTAACAATTTCTACTCAGCAGCAAGCGATTTTGTGAGATGATGGGTTTTAAAAGATTCACTTTTATTACTTTACAAAACACGAGAAGCAAGTATTCTTCCTCAAGAAGGGTACTGTAACAGGTTGTATGAGTTTACCAAGGAGCCTCTCTGCAACTTTGGTCAACTTTTTTTTTCTCATATATATATTTTTATAATTTCTTCATGAATAATGCTTAAAGTGAATGAAGTCATATAAAATGGATTTATCCCACATAATAAACGTAAAGTCACGTTGTACTTTTTGAAAAAATAATTAGGGTTTATTAAAGAATTGGAAGCCATAAAAAAGCAGATTTTATTAAGTGCTACTGCTTTACATTTCAATCATGCATAGTATTTGGAATGTTTACACACTTGATGCTTTTTACTGACTTATTATTTAAAAATTTTTGCATTCTACACTATATTTTAGTCATTGTCTTCATAGTTAGATATACTTCTTTAGTAGAGAGTTTTATGTATTTTTGTCGTTATTTACAGGAATAGAGCTACCGGAAAACTTACAATAAGTGAAACCAATGATTCTGGATGGGAAACAGTTGATGATGTGACGGCATCATCAATGAGAAGATGTAGTCAATTTATTCACAAAGGCACCCCTATGCCTCCTCAGACACGCTTCGATGGTGTTCTGATGCCTATTAACGTAAACCAGAAAAGGTGGTCTAAAAATAGAAAAAATTTGAGTAATATGAAATCGAAAAAATTGCTGACTTCAACACGAACTATTACAAAAACAACTGAAGAACAGATTAAAATTCGTGAAAGTGAGTTTTTTCCCTTTAGATTTCATTGTAAAAATGTTAGAAAAAATCAGTGTTTAGAGTGATTCTTAAAGTCTGAACATCGCATGTATAGTAAACAGGTTTTATCGTTTGATGAAGTGTTAGCAAATTTTGTGCGCTAACCTGTTTTATTTATTATAGGTACTAGGATTTTTTTTTATTATAGTCACACACTGAGAGACTTATCATTCAATGACAGCCATCCTCTAGCGGAGTGGATTTTCTGCCCAGACACAAAACATGTATTTGCCATGTTCAGTGGCATGAAATCAGGGGCATAAAAATTTTGAAAAGCTTGGCTGTCAATTTATACCTTAAACATTTCACAACCATTTTTTTTTCTGCACTTTGCTCGAAACCAACTCCAGAAAGGTTAGGAATTTTTTTTTTTTTTGCTTGAGAAATTGATGAATATGATTTTTTTATTGCATGATATTTTATTATTGTAGTTTACAGCAATCCAAAGGCATTGTTGTTGTTGAAGTAGAGCTATGCATGATGACAATCCTATTTAAAAACTTATGAATCACAAACAAAATTGTTTAGTTTTGCAATTTTTTCCTAGTACTCAAATATTGTGTTGAAATTCAACCACCTAAAGTTAACCTTTGCTGTATAATTTTTTCAGAATTTTCAAGAAAATAGATTTTTGATTAGTTAAAAGTTTTTAAAAATTATGATTTCATTGCGTTTGTTAGCAAATAGTGAAATTTGCTTAAATCTGTATAAGATAATTTTAAACAACTACATATTTAGTGATTTTAATTAAATTTTTTAGGACTGAAAGCTCAATCTTTACTTATAGAAGAGAGTGCGCAAAGAAACTCTACAGTTTGTTTAGGTGGTGCAGCATTTAAAGATCGGCTTTTACCTGGTTTATCACCTATTTCTTCTCCAGGTAAATAGACATAGCCATCAAAAGATTTTCATAGAATAGTTCTGTCAATGAAAAACAAGCAAAAGTAATCGATTTAGTTTATAATTTTTGGTATATTTTTTTCTGATTTTCTGTTAACAAAAAATTTTTCAACGAGTGTGTTTGTTGAAGCGCGCACTTTACAGCATATTGAAAAATATTTTTTTGTTGTAATATAAAATGAAATTTTATATTTTATTTTCCAAAGTTGTTTAATAAACACCTAAATTACTGCAATCTATTTTTATGTACTTATACTGTACAAAATTTTTTATTGTAGCCATTTGTAAGAAATCTTGTTGAGATTAATGCTCATTAAATGTTCGTGAGAAATTCGTCAGAAATTAATAATAAATAGAAATATATAAATATATAAAAATGATGCAAGTTTGTGGCATTAATTCCTTTGTTTATATAAAAGGCTAAAATGTATGCTTTAGGGATAGATTTTGACTGTTATTGTCTGTTTAATTAATTTTTAGGTGAATTGTAACTCAATTTTAGAGCTGTTTATTTATAAGAAATTTGTAAAAAGAAATTGGGATGGTATATCATATCTAAAAAAACCGCTTAATAAACCAATCACTTGACTTTCCATTTAGCTATGCCATTTGCAATGCTTAAAAGTGGACATACTTTATTTGTCAGAATTTGCTGGTTTCCTTAAGTTTGCTGGTAGAAATACTTTATAAAATGAGAAATGTATGTAAAACTGAAACATAATAAATAATCTGGAGGCAGATTTCCTAACTCAAGCTCTGTTTTTAAAATCAGGGTTGTCCCTTACCTGAAATATGTGGAATAGTCAGGAAATTTAGATTTCCTATAAAAAAGTCACTAAATAGAAAAATTGTCAAAAATGCTCCAAAGTCTTGGAAAAGTGAGGAAATTCATTTTATAATTTTTTCTCAGACCTACTTGATGTCTTTTGAGGAAGATTTCTTGAAATCTCAGGATAGTATATTGGTTTTAAAACACTTCTTGTGATCAAGGAAAACAAATATTTTTGGGAAAATAAATTGAAAATTTTATTTAAAATTTTGTTAATTGCAGAATTAGACTACCCATCATGAAATTTTTTTACCTTTTCTTCAATAAAAATTTCTATGAACTTTTTTTTTTAACCTTTTTATCGGAATTGTTTCCATGTTTTTTTTTTTTTTTTTTTATTGTTATCAGTTGTCAGCTTTTTATTTTATTGTTTTTATTTTTTTTTGGATTTTAGAACTTGGAATCTTGCAACTTGGATGTATTTTTTTAGTTTAATACTTTCACGGATATTACTTTGTGTCTTAAGGACAATTACAATATATCTTACGGAAATAAAAAGTTTTTGCAGACAATTGTGGACAAGATTAATGTTTTTTATAGTGATGCACATGAAACTAACAACTCCACAAGCTGTTGCTCCATTGACTAAAAGCATGATGGTAATATTTAATGTCAATGTAAATTTATGTTTAAAAGTGCTTTGCTTCTCAGCTGAGTTCTTGATGAGTTTTTTTTTTTTTTTTTTTTTTTTTTTTTTTTTTTTATTTTTTGGACCCTATTGTAAATAAAACTTTGGGTTTGGGTTCCTCTTATTAATGGTTTTATTTCTGAATTTGTTTTGTATGATTTTTAGTGGGTTATAGAATACCTATCTTTATCAACTTCAGAAACTTCTTGTTCGATAGAAATAGGTTCTTACCAACCATATTTTTGGCAAAATGTATGCTTAAGGTATCACAGAATTTCTAACATTGCTCAAGAATTTAGTTCTTTAGAATTTTAGTTTTTAAATAAAAACCTTTATTTTGTTTTATTCAGACCTTTTTATTAATTAAAAATTATATTTCTAGACTAAGAAAAAGTAAAATCCCCAAAAAATAATTTAGGTGTTTTTTATGGCATCAAAAATTACGATTTTCGTTTTCTTAAAAAAGCTCCAACTTCAATCAAAAATTTTTTTTTTTCAACTAAAAACTTATACACGTGGTGGGTGTATAAGGGTGCATACACATGGTGGGTGCATATAATGTCTTCAAAAACATGGCTGCTGAAATTTTTTTTCAAAAAACTCATCAAATCATTATGTCTTTTTTTTTGTTTTTTTTTTTTTAGTCTTTAATATACTTTAATTTTAAGGCATTTACGGAGAGGTTCCGCACACAGTTTAAAAGAGCATACTTTTGTTTATTAGTCGTCAAAATTTCAAAGAGAATCGAAAAAAAATCAAAATGAGTTGGAGCTCTTGGAACAAACCTCCCTGTTACTTTTTTAAAGAAAATATCTCTTGGTGGAAAATTTTTATATGCAGAACATAATTAGTTTCTGTTTATTGCGCATTAGAGATCAGCTGGTATACTCTTAATGTGATAAATATATTTAAATGTACGTTTAAATATAACGTGATATTTTTGGTGAATGTAAAGCAGGATACTAAAAATATTTTAAAAAAAGGGTAAAAAAAAAAATTTTTTTTTTTCAGTAACTTTTATTGACCAAAAAAGAATTGCATCTTCGTAAAAGTATATATAAATTTTTTTTAACCTTCTGTGATACCTCACCAGGTTTTTGACTTTTGAGATCTTCTTTCACGTTATTACCATTATTTCAGTCATTTGTGTAAGCTTTTAATTTTTTATGATTCTAGATGAGTTGGAATGCTAACATTGACACCTTGGATAAAAAGGTGGAACGATTTCTGAAAAGCTCTGAAAAACATGTCCGAGAAAAAAGCTATGACCATATAGTAAGTATTGAACATATACTTTCTTTTTTTGAATATTGAAATAGTAGGCTAAGGTCAACCGTAAAAAGTCATTTCTTTCCAGTAGCTTGGCTATAGAGAGAACAAGATAACAAGTCAATAAATATTGAACAAATGGTTTTATTGACATTATTGACATTTTGGGAGCATCTTGAATTGGTAATTTTTGAAGTTATGTTCTGCTATTTTGTCAAATTAAAATTTTAAAATGTTATTGATTGAAGGAGAAAAGATTCTATGGTAAAGTTTAGCCTATCAAAAAGTTAGATGTTTTTGTCCTTACCACAATCTGCTGTGTAAACAATGTCTATATTGTTATTAATTTCATGCTTAATTTAGGAAAGGAACTCATTTAAAGACAGTTTTAACCCTTTTCCAAGGGAAAACCCCAACATATCCTCAGCATAAAATTAGATTTTTTACCATCAATCTTTATAGCCTCATAAAAACCTAACCACTTCACCATGGTTACATCTTTTACCCATTTTTTTTGTTATTGATTTCTTATTCTAAAAGTGTCAGATTTTTTTTTTTTTTCTGATACAGCTTGACCAAAAACAGAGTGAGTCAAAAAAATTTTAAGCAAATAAGTAAGTAAGAAGTAAGTAAAAAAGTAA
>JAUZNK010094557.1:0-12280 GCA_035046665.1 Euphysa ruthae
ATTATTCTCATGTGTCACATGTATCATTAGTGCTTCTGTATCATTATTCTCATGTGTCACATGTATCATTAGTGCTTCTGTATCATTATTCTCATGTTTTTTAAAAACTTGATTAAACGTGACTAAATAATATAACTTTAAATAAATCTAATATGTAGATATTTAATATAATAAATATAATATATAAATATGTCACTATGATTAAATAATTAAATAAATAACAAGTGTAATAATAATTTGTTTACCGAAAATTTCTGAAATTGTATTTGATAATGTTTTTGTTTTGTGTCCATACACTGACGCAGATCCCATATATGAGACATTTTTAATGAGTTTTGCTTTAATTTTGGTCAAATCACGTGTTGTATTGTTTTCGATCTTCGAGGTAATAAGAATGTTTTCACCAGGGCAATAGGCTCCTCTGTCAAGAGATGCTAGGAAGAACAAAAGAAAAGATAATTATAATGCCTGTTCTTCATAAATTTCACTTCATTACATCAATAATAAACATTCATAATTCAGATCAGGGCTTTTTTGCAACAAATAGTTATTCTGAAAAGTTCTTCACTGCACTAAAAATGGATTTGAGAAAATTTTAAAAATTCCACATTTAGAGAAAGAATAAAATATTTGGGAAAAAAAATAGCCATATTTGGTGAAAGAATAGCTATATTTGGTGAGAGAATAGCTATATTTGGTGAAAGAATAGCAATATCTGGGTCCAATGTAAAAAAAAAAAACAAGAGTTGCAGACAAGTGAACATTTGATTATTGGATTTAAAAATTTTTGAAAAATTCTTATCTAGGGCTAAAAACAACGATCAAGGTGTAAAATTAATTTTTATAACATTTTCAAACACCAAAAATTTCAGCAGAATCAAAAAAACAAAAAAATATCAAAATTTTTGAATAACACCACTTTTGTAACCAGATTTAACATGTTTTGGGGCCTGGGGAGAGAAAATACAAAAACCATTTAAAGTAAAAGATGCCTTCTAAGATCCTTTAACTTCATTGCATGGTCCTCTAACTTCATTATAAGATCGCCTAACTTCATTGTAAGATCGCCTAACTTCATTGTAAGGTCCACTAACTTCATTTTAAGGTCCACTAACTTCATTGAGAAATTTTAAAAAAGTTATTAAACAGATTTTTAGAAAATTTTAAGAATGTCGATTTTAGGCCAAAAATGCTGGTTCAATACCAAAAAACACATCTGGAATAGAGATCCAACCTTCTTAGCAGCAGATTTTGGAATCGATTCAATGCAAGATCAAATGTGATCAGTGAGATCACAAACATTAATTGCAAAGATGGAAGGAAAAGTGCCCTAAAAGGGTTTATGGAAAGAAACTTTGTTTTCTCAACCCATTCAACAACAATGTGAAGATCATCTTCCAAATCAGCTGCCACTTCAACCTCATCAAAAGCATTCTTTGACTTCTCTAAAGATGAGCACATAATAATATCCTCTGCATATATAACAAGCTTACAAAGAAGAATGCAATCAGGCAATGTAGCTTTTGAGGATCACCTTAATTTATCAGCTTGAAAAAAAAAATACTTAATGGTATTCAAAACATCACTTGTTGAATGCCTTAGATATGTCGAATGCAAAAATCCTGGTTTAACTATAAACAACAAGAGATTGATAGACACGTTCACATATGACAGTCAGAGCATCAGTAGTGAGCCTACTGGGACAGAAGCCATACTAATGATCAGTAAACAGATTTAGCGATTCTAAATGATGAGTAACACAAGTTATCAAAGTTCTTCTTTATAATTGAAAAGAGACTGATAGGATGGTAATTATGTGGATCTGATCACTCTCCAGAATTTTTTAATACTGGGATAACAGAAGCCAACTTGCAACAAGAGGGAGAACAGAATTCTACAACACTTAAACAACCTGCAGAGAATCGGGTGAAGTAACATACAATGGGGTAAGCAATGAATGAAAGTCGAGCTCTGTTGATTTTTTGAAAAATAGATTATTTTGATTGTGTCTCTTTCAAACGTAAACAAATATAAATTCTTTTATTTTTAAGAGATTTACCAGCAAGTAAGACATGGTTTTGGGCAATATTCAACCTATTTGTGATTGAAGTTCCAAGAATAACAGAGCTAGAATAGTAATAACCTTCTATGATGGTATAATTTTAAAATTAAAATAAAGCACATACCGGCCATATCAATTGGACCAGCAGCACAACAGCAACACCCAACATCTTTATGTTGGCTTCCACCAGGTCGAATCCCACTGTAATGAGGCATGTTTGGATCGATTATCTCATTGATGGTAAACGCTCGCTTGCTTTTATGATTAAACTTCCACGGTTTATCAATCTCAGCTATCAATTTTAATAATTAATCGTTTAAAAAAGAACTAATTAATATTATTTAATAGATTAATTATGATTTGTATTATTATAACTGTAAAATCAGATTCAGTTTCATCAACATTTTTTTTCAAATATTACGATGAAAACAAATATAAATACTGTATGTATACACACTCTCGCCAATGCTGTATGTATACACACTCTTATAAATGCTGTATGTATACACACTCTCGCCAATACTGTATGTATACGCACTCTTACCAATACTGTATGTATACGCACTCTCACCAATACTGTATCTATACACACTCTTATCAATGCTGTATGTATACACACTCTCATCAATGCTGTATGTATACACACTCTTATCAATGCTGTATGTATAAACACTCACACCAATACTGTATGTATACACACTCACACCAATACTGTATGTATACACACTCACACCAATACTGTATGTATACGCACTCTCACCAATACTGTATGTATACACACTCTCACCAATACTCCATTTTCTCCAAATAATTTGGTTGTAAAAAAAATTTTGCTATGATTATAACAAGTACAAAATCTTGGTGATCATAAACCAACCTAATTGGCATGGTTAGTAAAATCTTGATAATTATAAACCAACATAATTGGTAAAAAAAATTTTACTTTGCTCACATCAGATTTGAGATCTGCTTTAAAGTCTTTGGCAATGAAAGAAATTAGCTGTTTGCGACATTGGTTTTGTACTTTGTAAGTTTCAATCTACCTGCCATGCATGACATTCTACTCGTCATACTACATGCATGACATTCTACTCATCTTATAACTGTTTTTTCTCTCTCATAGGCAATTATCTTGGTGTTATTTTAGTTAGTTGGAACATGAAATAAAATTCAAACCGAAATATTTTTTCTTCTTATGAAAAAAGACTACATTTGAGTGCTTAATAGACAGGTTGGTCTTGATAGTAAAAAGGGTCAGAATCATCCTAAAAATATAATAAATGGTGGTGTTTCAATAAACTAGGGTTATGTTTATTTTTTCATTTTAATAAATACAACCTAAGATAAAAAGCATTTAGAGAAGTTGAGGATGAAAACGGGAATCCTAAAATTAATACGTAAGGGTGAAGAGAAAAATCCAAAAAATAACAAAGCGTGTTGGGACAATCTTATTATTATCGTTATCTAAAGAAACCGCCACATTATTAAACCGCAGATATTTTCAGAAAAAATAATTGATTTGTTATTTAGAATTTACGAATTGTTCTACACGAGATCATTCATTTTCATTGAATGAAAAAATTCCAATACACGACCTATTTACCATTATTTTAATAAATCTTTTCAGATTGGTAATTACCAACTAATTATAAACCACGTATTGTAACTATCAACATGCAGATTTCACAGTATACACATCATTATAAATATTATTACAGGAAATTATTTTATGATTTTGAAGTGCCATTATTTCGGAAAATAATTTTATGGGGAAAAATTATTTCGAGAAAGAACAAAAAAGAACTTTGAGAAAATAAAGATAACTCCAGATATAACGGAAGAATTTATTCTTTTTTTTTTTTTCATTTTTTTATTTCCCGTTCATCTTTTTTTACTGTTAATTTGCGTGCTGTAGTATGACTAGCGCATTTACTAAAACTAATTTCATTTCATCATGAAATTATAGCGTTATTGAAATAGTTACAAAAAATTAAACTTGCCTTGCTTATCATCTTTGTTATGACGAAACAGATAATTACGATGCAAGGTTTTTCTCACACAGATGTTATTAATTTACAGTCACAAAATAAACAGCATCCACAATTACAGCAGTATTCTAACGCTACTAGTGCTAACCTTGAAATGAATAATTCAATACCACCCCATGCTCCATGCTCCAACCAAAGTAATGGTACGCAATCTGACAATGAATTTAGAACAACTGGCAAAAGAAATAGACCTATTAGAAGCAACCCGATTTATGGAACAAAAACAACTAATAAAAAATCGATAGCAGATAAGGAACTGTAAGAGAATTTTATATTTTAATAGACGCTAGTAACGATATTTCTGAAAAAGATCTTCCAAACCATGTGTCAAAAGAAATGAGTATCGTACCAATATCAGTAAAACTTAATCGTGACAACAGATATAACAGATCATTTATAGTTTCAATACCAAGCACACAAAAAGACCAGGTTTTTAATGCAGATGTATGGGATAGTAACATAATTGTGAAACCATTTCGTAAATACAGACCTCCTATCACTAACCCTATATATGCTTCCGGCAACATCTTAAATAACAAAGGACCAATATCGATTACCAAATACCGTTTTTAATTGAAGACGGGGTAATATGTAAACTAGACTAATAATAAAATCATAAGCTTTTCCTTGTGTGCATATAATTGACAAAGCTTTAAATCGAACATTGCTGATACTTCCTCAATGATAAAGCGTACAATGCTACGTTGTTATCTGAACATTGGTTATCAAATATCGAAGTTTCTTTTGAAAAATTTATTTAATTCGTCTCAAAAAACATATTCTGCAAACAAACATAAAAAAGGTCGACCATTTGGAGGTAATGCATTTATCAGAAAAAAACTTTTTGGTAGTATTCATGTAATACACAAAGAATATTTTCTGTATTCAGCTTGAGCAATCAAAGTTTAATTGATTTATAACTGGTGTTTACCTGTCGTCTTGTTCCAATAACTCTGATAGTGAAGAAAAATGTATAGAATAACTTAATACTATGAAAACACTTCTTCCAGCTTCTCTCAACATATATTATGAACAATATCAACATTATGAACAAACATCATTAAATAGCAACATTAGTAACATTACAAATAATAACTTTTAACTTTCTTTATCTTAGTAACAATAAGTCATCAGCGTCACATTTCTCAAAACCATGGAGGACTCATGCACTTACTCGTTGTCGTAATATACTTTCTTTTTATTTTCAACAATGGAAAAATACAAATTTTAATACAAATGAAAACTGTGTTGAATACAATCATTATATACTCGCACGGAACAATTTCCGAAAAGCTGTCAAGCCTGCTCAGCATAAAAAAAATGTATAAAAAATATATAACAATAAACAATCTCAAAAAAGATAACCCAAAAAATTTTTGGAGATAATTCAGACAACTTAAAGAAGACAACAACGATAGGTTATTTACCATCAACAAGAAACAAAATAAAGGTGAAATCACATTTTAATACAAATGAAATTTGCTAATAATTTTGATGCGTTACTTAATAGTCCTCGTGTTATCAACAACAATAATGAAGATCGTGGTTTAACGACAAAACACCTGCAGTAAAAATTGCTTCTTCAGATGAAATAAAACTAGCCATATCACTTTTGAAAAATAAAAAATCTCCTGACAATTTCTATATACTAGCCGAACACTTAAAACGTTTGAGCTACCGTTGTAACCTGGCTAACAGACTTTTATGATAATTTACTTAAATATGGACTCTACGAACTTCAGAAATTGTACCACTTGTAAAATCTTACAAAAAATCATCCAAACAATTACCGTTGAAACAATATTATACCAATATTTACAAAATTGCTTGAATATTTCATTCTAATTATAGCACCTGATATTTCAACAAGCCACTTGCCACAATGTGGATTCAAAAGTAATAGTTCTACACTGCATGCAGTATATTTGATAAGTGAAACCATAAAATTCTAAAACAATAATAATTCACCTGTTTACATGTGTAGTATTGATGCCGAAAAAGCTGTCAATAGCTGTAATTGGAACATTTTGTTTGAAAAAAAAAAAACATTAGTTTAAGAAATATAAAAATATATCTCTCAACATGGTTAAAGTTACTATATGAATTAGGTACTGCATCAATTTCATACAACTGTCCTTCATCAAGAACTTTTAAGTTAAAACAAGGAGTTCGTCAAAGATCGATACTTTCACCACATCTTTACATCATATATAACGAAAGCCTCCTAAAGGAAATATCTAACGTTAGCTCTGTTGGTACTTCCATTTATGGTAATTATACAGGTATTGTAGCCTACGTCGATGACATTATCTTATTAAGTACTACATTGTCCGGACTTCAAACGCTAATCAATAAATGCGAATCATACCGACAATGGAAATTTATTAAACTTAACTCAGCTGAAACTGAATTTATGACATCTGTAAAAAGCCTACTTAAAAATGCTTCCATTACCATTAGTGATAAGTTTGTAACCCTTAGCAACACGTTTAAAAATTTTAGTTTTATATGGGATAACGATCATAACAGAAGTAATAAAGCTTCCCTAAACAATATAAATTTAAACAAAAGAATATTGCAAGTCCTAATTATCAGAAAAACATTGATTAAAAATGGAAGTGGTTTTTGTCATCCTAACACAATAGTACAACTATATAATGCATTAATTGCACCAAAACTAACGTATGGGCTTGAAATTTGCAACTTTACAAAAGACTCGTTTAAACATTTGGACATTATTGGACGACCAATCTAAAAAACACTTTTTAAAATTTCTAAATACGGTAAAACTATCTACATTCACATTTTAATATCGACGACATATCTGTTACCATAATTCGTAATGAACATAACTTATTTACAAAATAGATAAACAATGAAAATACATGTGCGATAATTTTATCGCAACTAGAAAATTTTATTCAAATAAATAGTTAATTTCATTTGAGAAGTATTTGGCTACTGCAAGAAATTCGAAATCGATCTCTACAATCTTCTGATACATACCGAGAAATTCAAACTATTTAGGGTCGATGACAAATTACTCAACATCATTTACAACACTTTAGCATTAGCAATTGATTTCTGGCATTAAAGAATTTAAAGAAAGTCTTTAAGGCGATGTTGGAAGAAAAAATTCCAGTTCTTTAACACTTTCTTTGAAAAATTTATACCTTGTATCTTGTATATTATGGGTGTGTAAAAGAAAAAATTATTATATTATAATAAATCCTAAGCAATAACTGTTTAATCGCACACTTATTTTGTCTACGATTTACTTTGTTTCTTAGCAACTACGAAGTTTACTTCAATTTAACCAAAATTATTCATGACCTACTTTAAAACCACAAAAACTTCAATATAATTGCTTTGCTATTTATATAATATCGAACTCGCAAATATTGGTGTTGGAGAGTCTTAACCGTTTGGCCAGACAACCATTATGCTCGATAATTATCAATTTTTAAAAAGTTACAATAACTCATTAAAAAAAATAGCAATTACTTTGAAAATAAAAAAAAAAATTAACTTAATATTGTAATTTTCAAACATTCCGATTCTCAGAAAGCATGACACTTAATACATAATATGTTTTATTATTATTATTATTATTATTATTGTTAATGTTATTGCTATTGTTATTATTATTATGAATATTTATACAGGAAAAAGATTTTCAGTAAATAATATACTGCCATTAACATATGTCCTGTTGCCATAAAATAAACTGAAAGTTTAAAATATCAATTTAAAATTTGATGTTATTTAGGGTAGCAAATGTGATTTATTAAAAAAACAAAAAAAAAAAAAACAACTTAATTTAAAACAAGATTAAACTGCTTAAACATCCACGCCTGATAAGGTTGTTTTTTTTATTTCAGTTGATCTTTTAAACACCTAGACTGTAAGTATATAAACATATTTGCTCTCGTCCGCACGTTTTTTTTAATTATATTGAATTTCTTTCAATCACCTATTTTTTTATTAAAATTAGTCTGCTGTTCATGGATTGCTGTTCAGAGACAATCTACGAGTATGTAAATTTAAAAATTTCTCCACACAGCCCAGCCATGGTGGGCTGCACTGGGAAGTGATTGGGGAAGGAAAGAGGGGTTGGAGAAGGGAATTGTAAAGGGGGTAAATATGAAGGAAGGGGGTGGGGGAAAAGGAAGGAGTGCAGAAAGCACACTGCGCGGGCTTTATTAAGTCCACCTATGCATTTACTCATGACACAACCTGACATCGAAATATTTGATTTGCAATATAGATTTTTATCCAAGATATTTCTACCATCTTCGAAGTCCCAAAATCGAAAAAAAAAATTTTTGCCATGTATGAAATTTTTCTTTTGACTTGACAAAACTTGCAATTCATATTTATATTTGATAGTTCATTTTCAATGACTTTTTTATAACTTCCATGATTTCTTTAGCAACAGGACTGACAACAAAATTCTTTTACTCGCAAATGGATCACTATCAGACTTTCTCTTCAACATTAAATTTCTCTTTTCCATTTTCAATATTTTATACACACCAAAAAAAAAGCATATGGAAGATCAAAAAGCAAAAAATACTCAATTATTTGTACCGCACAGACTCAAATTATTTGTACCGCACAGACTCAAATTATTTGTATCGCACAGACTCAAATTATTTGTACCGCACAGACTCACATTATAGGAAAATAAATAAATGAGTATCGAAAGTCTAGATATTACGTTTAAAAACCATGTAGGTTTTCCTTCTTACCAGCACTTCTTCCGCAGAATTAATTGGCTTCATTTTTTTTAATCCAAAAGTAAAGATACAAACTCATTGAGGAGTCTACCATTGATCTTAGTGAAGCAGTGTATATAAAGTCAAGTTACAGTAGAGGTGTACATTACAACAATCGTTGAACCCTGCTACATATCCTATTACTAAAACTGCATACCCAAGATTTTTATAGTAAACTTTTAATTGTCATACTAAATTCAAGTAGAAAAACTACTTACCATGTATTTGATAGCGAATATGACCATGATTCCCTTCAAATGAACTGGGTAAAACTGCGGGTAATTGAAATGAAAATGGGTGATATGTTTGTCCAATATTACTTTCAAACTTATTGGAGCCATTTCCATATATCCATATTTTTATATCAAACAGTGTTTCCCTACCAGTGTAGCGAATTGTTTCACGATGATTTTCACCATTACGATTACGATTTCTATGTTCAGTCCAATGGCAATATCCATTCCCTATACAAAAACAAAAACAAGTTAATTGTGTAAATATCGTCTTAAAAAACATATACATATTCAAGAAGCAAGTATTTTGTTTACCTAATATGCATGAGTGACATTTTAAAAATATTTTGTAATAAAATTCTTAATAATTAGTTTTTCATTGAAGTTGTGTGTAACAATTGCTACTTAACAACTAAAAAAAAAACTAGATATAGTAAGTCTTTATGATACCATACTTCCTACAAAGATATTTTCACCCATTTCTCCCACACAATTATACTCTTTGCATGACAGGGTTTTCTTTAGTTTAGGTGATTTTGCTTATTCGATTTTCGATAGCAGCCATATAAGACGGAGGAGAGCCCATCATTCCATTAAAAGGAGGATAGGCTATAAACAAAATGACACAATTTTTAAATTTTGTTGAATTTTAAAAGAACTTTTGCCTTTAATTATTTAGGGAATGATTCAACTCGATTCGATTCATGTGGCCAACAAATAGTATTACAAACTAATTCATTATAGAAGCTCCCGTGGGTTTGAATCTGGTGTACTTAGAGCTCCCATTTGAGCTTATGGTAAAGAAAATCATTGGTTCTGAGGTGGGTTGGAACCTACAGCTCTAGGATCTAGAGACCAATACCATATCCGCTCCGCCAGAAAACCACAAGTGATGGAGGTTTATGGACAGCAAAATTTCCTTCATTTCTCAAGTAATTGCAGATATTTTCAAACTTATGCAATGATGCTTTACCCATCTAAATTCCAGTTAACATTTTTAGGTAAATATTTGCCAGAAAGCAATTATCAAATCAAACACCCACTTCCTGACCTAAATGCTGCAGTATACATTACAGTTATTAACGGTAAAAATTGACTTAAGAATTACATTTTTTTTTTCACTAAGAGAAATAAGGTAATCAAAATACCTACAAACTATGGGATTAATTCTGTAAATTTTAATATGGAATAATCTCCCAAACCATCTTGATCTTTAAAACAAAAAATCAAAAATCTAGCAACACAAGTTAATTCTTTTTATTGCATTGTAAGCCTTTTAATAAGCTAGTATATTATCACTATTTACGGTATATCGTAGTCAAGTTTTTTGTTGGATTTAAATATGAAATTGTCATATCTGAGTGTTCTAAAAATATTCTTTCTAAAACATAAATTTAAAAATAATTACTGGTTTTATTTCAAATAACAAAAGAAAAGAATAGAGCCCTGAGATATTATAAATACAGAGTTGGAATCCAGCAGAACCAGTCTTGCCACATGGGGAGGAAGGAAGACCTCTTCAGTCTTGGGGACAATCTTCCTAGAGTTAGTGTCTCGATAAAAACACCTGTTGGCAAACCAAAAATTGTCTTCAAGGGTAGGTAGAGTATACGGTCTAGTATCCCTTTTTTGTCTACTGGTGTTAATTTAGTTCTGACTGTATTGCTATATCTGCTCTGAGGCCACAACATCGCTTTTGCTAAACCAAAAGGATCATAAATGATAGGCAAAATAACAGACTGAGCTGAAATTTTTTCTTTTAAATCCAATGTTTTATTATGATGAACACTAGTAAACCTAAATCAAGCTGTAAAACACCACCCAAACCTGTATCTTTTTCGTTCACCAACATTTGTGTTTTTTTGCAATAATTTCTCTCATGTTGAATCTTTTCTCTCTAATTTCATCACCTGACATCTTGGCAATTTGAGAAAAACAAACCTCGATCTTTCCATATGTTCATTTGAAATAATTGTACCAAGTTACCTTCCTATTAATTGCAAGGACTCGCCTTTTCAGATGCATGGCCTTAGCATCTTTATATTTGAAAGTTTGTCTTTGGCGACTTCACCGTCCACCACACTGACTTTTTTTAGCACTACAAGCATTTCTGATATTGACACCCATAGATTTGCCATATCTCAGTCATTAACTCAACTAGTCGATTCTCCAACTCGAGCTCCTAATCGTGACAATCTGGTTTAATTGGCTGTTGGCAACTATTTTCGTTTTAAAAGTTGTAAAATTTAGATTGGTGCACTGCTCAGGTTAATTCTTCTGTTAAGAGAAGGTAGAAATGGATAGACACGGGTTACCGGGAAAATAACTTGGATGTGCAGAATTTAGTGGACACAGCATGATTATTGAATGAGATAAGCAATTAAGTTAAAGAGAAAATCAGTGAGATTGTTAATATCTCTTTTTTATTACAGTGTGATGGGGCTTATTCCCACTATAGTATAAACATAACAATATACTGTCCTGTCGTGGTGTTCTGTCAAAATTACACATATACGTCTACATACACTATTCAATCTACTAATATATTACTAATCACTGCATTTGGTTATACTTCGTCTGGCACTGGCAAGAACAATCATTATACCAGGTAACAATATTATATGATATTAGTATTGTGTGGGATAATTCATCACATATTGAGTGATTTTCCACCTAGAACTGACACTAACTTCACTCATCTGAACATAACAATGAAAATGTTTGAAGATGTTATCGCTACTCTTGACCCTTCTAAAGCTACTGGCATTGATGAAACCTTGCTACTAAAATGCTCTCCAGAACACTCTCCCATTCTCTGCAGGTTATTGAAGAAGTGTGTCACTGAATCCTCTTTTCCCTCTTGATGGAAGTTCTCATCTGTTGTCCCAGTAAACAAAAATTCTAGATAGTGATCTGTTTCTCATAATTATCACCCTATCTTCTTTCAGTCATAATTAAGGTTTCTGAACCATTAATTAACTCCCGTGTTACTTTCACAATACAATACAATTTGCATATGTTGGCTTCCTCAAAAGTAAGGAAGATTTTGTGGTAATGAACTTTAGAATTTATTTATAAAATTTCTATATCATATAATTAAAAATTTTTGATAATTGGAATTGCTATCATAAACCCCTAATCATTATTAATCTTAGTATA
>JAUZNK010094568.1:0-28668 GCA_035046665.1 Euphysa ruthae
ATGATAGGAGCAGCATGACTCCTGAAACGTCGCTCAATAAAATTTTATAACTCATGACATGCGTTTTATCTCTTAATAAATGATATTGTGTTTATTATGATATCTGTCATTTGTATATTTAACACTTTTTTATGATACTTACATACTTACTTACTTGCTTACTTGCTTACTTGCTTACTTATTTACTCACTCACTCACTCACTCACTCACTTACTCACTCACTTACTTACATACTTACTTTAGCCATTCTAAATGTAACTTAGCGTGCAGTTGTAGACTTCTACAGTACATCATTCTGAGAAAAATGAATTTAGTGAGTTTAACGGTTTTAGAGTACTAATTTACCATATGTTTAACCAAAAAAATACAAGTTTTCAAGATTTGACTCGTAAGTTTCAAAATTATTAACCAAAACTTGTGACTTAACTTATTGTGAAGAAATTTCACTTCTCCGATATGTTTAACTTCTCTAATATGTTTTACAATCATAACTCCCAGTTATGATTGCTTCAAAGTTTATAGAGGGACCGGAATAATATTTTCACAAAAAACTTTCGAGACGCGGACCTTCTTATTCGTACACACTGACTAATAAACAGCTTTTCTGGATAATAAAAATATTATGTTAATATTATTTTTAATGTTTGACTTTTTTTGAAGTTTAGGTATCATACTAAGCACTGCAGTTCTAAGATCCATTGTGTCTTTTCACAAGTTAAGAATACTTTTACCAGCTCATCTATATAGTTATTATGCCACACGTACCTCCCTCAATAGTTTACGAAACAATTGTATTAATTAGCCACATTATTTTAAATGTGGCATATAGTTTGACAATAAGCTGATAAACTTTGTGCACTAAAAACACCAACAGCTAATAAGTTGCCGTTGATGCTTTTAATACCAAACAAATGTGATTACAACAAAATGAGAAACTTCACAGTTTAAAGACTTTAAAATTAAATGTTTGGCTTTTCAGAATGTTATGAGCTTATAAAATGTCTTCAAATGAAATACTGCTTTAATAAATAGAAAAAACTTGCTCTATTAATAAAAGAAATAATCAGCTACATGATTTTAATGATATAATTATACTAATACAAATGATTTTGATGTTTATTTAGTTATTGTATAGCGATCTCTTCCTTCAAGAGAGATTATGACATGCTTTAGATGACAAATCTCCCTTGAATCAAAATCATTTTCTGCCTCCACCCTTTTTGCCAAACGAATTTCTCAAGTAGTTTATTTAAATTTCGTCTGTCTCATGTAGACTTTCCAGATCACCTTTTTCAGTTACGACAACATAATAGTCACTGAAGTCACCTTTCACAACTTAAACCACACCACGATAAATAAAAAAATGCTTTCTCTTTTCTTCTGGGTGTTTTCCGGGTTGCTCTCTTCTGCTTTTTTTCACCTTCAATGTCCTTAACATGTTGATGTAATGTAATGTTAGGTGCTTTTGTCGACTTGTAATATGCGGAATTGTGCTACAGTTGCAAGTTCATCCCATCTGCTTTCATTACATGCATATTTTAAATTCCTCTCACAGCAGTTGAATTGCAGAAAAGATTCAATCCTTTGTACTGATCTATTTCTGGGATTGTGATGACTCTAACCTTGGTACTTTATATAAGCTCTGGCGCAATCTTGACAAAGCTTTCTGCATCTTGTATAACTGTGCATTGATTTGCAAGACTCATAACTTTTTGGCAGACACTGGATTTGATTTTCCCACCTACACCATCAACCACTCCTTTGCCATGTTAGGTGGCAGAAAATTTCCAATAAAATGGTTTCTTGTATTTGAGAGAGAGTCGCTTAAATATCACATAAATTGATTCTTGAATTCTGAGGGAGGTCCGTCTGACCAGATCACTTTTGATTGTACCTCTCTATCCGGTAGTATATACTCATATATAGTTTCAAGAAACAATCCTTTCGAGAACTTGTCCTTTCTTTTGTAATCAGTGTAGTATTGATATGCTTGAGTATAATCAATTTGTAACACTGATTGGCTCGTCCTTTGAATCGTTTTGGAAATCCGCCACCTGTATTTTTTTTGTTTTATGGTGTTCTTTTACCTTTGCGAAATTGTTATAAAACTCATCTAACTCTCCAACTAAAGGGAACACATTTGTGACTATAGCAATCTTGTTATGTTTTTCATCTTCTTCTGTCTGTTGTTTGTTCTGGCTTTGGGTTTATAACTGCAATGTTTTTCCATTCTTTATATGAAGTCAATGCATTTAAACCAGTTCTTGGAACAAATGTTTTATCATCTTTGCATGTTTCATAGCTATTTTCCCAGCACTTAATATTGTCTATTGTATCACAAAGAACACTTTCCCATCATATTTTGTCATAGTCAACACTAATTGCTTCCAACTTTAAAAACAAATTCTCATGAACGAGGCGCTTGCACTGGTTCTTGGGAGATTCACCAAGTAATAGAATGTTTAGGACGCAGTTCACAAAAGGTTGAGAAGCTGCATTTAAATTCTTCTTGGGAAGTATAAAGGTAGAGAGAATGTACTTTTTTCAGAAACGTGCTTAATTGATACTTAAGGTGACGCTGTTTTTCGTTTTCATTCAACATTTCATCTTTTGCCCCAGGCATATTGTAGACTATGTCTGGCCAATAATAGAAACCGACCACCCTGTCTTTTACTTTACTCCCAACAGGTTGATTGAGCTTTTGTTTGTGAATACTAAATGTACTAGTTAGACCATGCACAGCAGCAGCTTGTTTCCTGGGAGACGACGGAAGCTCTGATCTAAATTTATTCAAAACTTTGCCTGGTTTTATATGGTTTACTAATCCTTTGGGCGGCAATAGCATTGATCATTGCCACACCAGTTTCTTTACTATCATTGGACTTTTTCTAAGATCTCTTATTCTACTTGCTTCTTTTGACCTTTGATCAGACATCTCATGTGGTGTTCTGCATTCTTTTTCTTTCAACTGTTTTTCTTGCATACATTTCATTGCCTTGTTCTTTCTTTTTCTCTGTAGGCTATTTACTCTTCATCAGTCATGGTTTTCGCTTTGTTCTCATGTGATTTCTTTTTTCTTTCAGCTGATGTCATTTTTTTTTTGTCCTCTCCATTCTATAAGTAAAATGTGTGATGTTATTGCTTGCTCGCTTGCTTGCTTGTTTGATTGTTTGCTTGCTCACTCACTCATTCACTCAATCAATCCTCGCTTGCTTGCTTGGCTTGCTTAACCGTAAATATAGAAAAATATCCATCCGTAACACACAAAGTTTTAGTTATTCCTGTACCCCTAATATGAAATCTTTTGTAAATTCGATTCATCACAAAAAAAAAGCTACTACTCCAGAAAAAATAGCATGCTATTGTGTTTAAAAAGTCCATGCCCCTTCGGTTAAAAATGTGTCATATCAAATAATGTCTATCAAGCAAAAGTTGATTCAAATCTTGACAATTAAACAGCAAAATTTTATATAGAACTTTGGGAAACTTGCTTAGCAAATCAAAAAAAAAAATCCTTCGTAAAAGAAACATATAAATTAGAGACAGAGATCCCTAAAGAATATTGGAGTATGAAAAAGCAAAACAGGATATCAGCAGTTAAATGGAAAATTTAGAAAAAAATGTGCGCCTTACAAGCAACAATCTAGATCTTGCAACTTATGTCTTATGGAAAAAACAGAGATAATTAACATTTAAGGAAAGGTTCTTCTAAATAAAAGAAGCGAGCTGTAGACATGAGAACAAATTCTTCCTTGTTAGATTAGCCTGCTTTATATGATTTTATATGAATATATATCCATGGCAAATGATTATACTGCATTGCACCATTTTTAACATTTTTTACCTACATAATTTTGTAAAGTCATCATTGGCTGAGGATCATTGGGTAACACTTTGTGAAACTGTGAAAATTTAAGTATCAAAATTAATTGTTTTTCATCTTCTTTTACCAAATCTTTCCATTTTGGCTTCACATTTAACTTCATACATTGCCTTAAGGTTAAAAGTGAAGCCAAAAGGGAAAGAAAAAAATATATTAGCAGAATTGGAATATATTTTTGTATTATTCATGATTTTATTTCTGGTATATCAAATCAAACTTGACTGTTTTAATTAAAATGTTTCCAAGCGTTATTAACTTTGTGGTTTCCATAAAAAAACAACGAAGATCACAAATTTGTTTATTGATCACCGAAAACTTTTTTGTTAATATAGGTTTGTCTGCATAAGATCACTTCACATCACCACCAGTATAAAAGTGGTCATACATTAAATAATTACATTTAAGCATATTAAATATTTATTATAACACCCTGACCGCTTTTTCTTTGAAATATAGAATGGAGATGAGGTAAAAAGAGGTCTGTTATTAAGAGAAAAAAGAATATATATGAAAACATTACCCAATGCCGACCCTACTTTAAAGGATGGAAGATATTTAGTGTATACAAATAAAAGTTTTTTTAATAAATTAAATATGAAACAAGGCGCTCGATATTTTGAGCCTTGTCAAAGCTTTGATGAGCGTGTGAGACGCGAGTGCGAACAAGCGTCTCTCCCAGAGAGGCTTGGCTTTTGATTTTCTTAAAAAATAAAATAAATACTTTGTAATAACAAAATATATAACTAAAAATGCAATGGTAGAATTTTGTTCAGTATCACTAATATAAAAATAGGTACTTAGCAACCAGGCTGTTTGTTTGGGAGAAACAAGTTTAGGTAAATTTATATTTTCTGTTTCTTCAATTTATTCATTCAGTTACAGATAGATACAACCTAAGATATAAACATTTAAAAGTTAAGAAAAAAAACAAAAAAAACTGTTGACGTAAAACGGTTTTTGCCGAGGTGATTTGCATATGCCTCTACAATTTTTTACTGAAGTACTTTTTCCCTAATTGCGAAGACTGAAAGTTCTCCTTTATTATGGCATGTGTGCATGCATCAATTTCGTCAGTTAACAGATTTATAAGTGGTTTATCATCTTCATCTTCCTCTTCTTTACCGGTTACAGAATAAAATTCAGTTCATACATACAAAAAATCATTGTTAGGTAACCTTTCATTGAGTGTACACTTTCTTCTAACAATGGATTCCATTTTGGTTTGATGATTTTGTGTTTTAAAAGCATGCTTTAGCATTTTGCATAATTATTTATATTAAATGCATAATTATTTGTATTAAATGCATATATTATAAAAGCCAATAATTTCTTGTCATTTTGGTAAAATTTATTTTAAAATTAGATCATTCTTTTAGATGTTAACCCAAAAAGTACATAGCTTTATTTTATTACCTTTATATAGACGAGTCGTTTTTTTAACAGAAATCGTGCAGCCTATATATAGGCAACCCAGGTCACAAGAGTTAAGATCCCTTTACCTACCAGTGGGGTATACTAAATGCTGCTATCAGTATTTCAATGGCCTTTCTGATATATAACTAAAAAACTATAGCCCAAGGATTTTTTTTTTTAACTTTGTCGGTTCCTAAAATATTGAGTTTTAAATTTTGAATAAAATAAGAGTAAAAGTAAAACATTTGACATATCAATATGAAAATTTTACTTGGTTCAAAAAATAAATAATAAAATGTTTTTTATATTTTGGTTATTTAATTAAATTAAATTACTAAGCTTTTTGTGTTTTTTTCCTGTTAATTACTCAGAAGAAAAAAAAAAAGAATTACAGTCATGATAAATAAGTTACAATGGTTTTATTAAAAATTATTTTTAACAAGACTATAAAGGACTAACATTTTTTGATAAAAAAAAAAACCTGGACTGGAAACAAATTATTCTGTAAAACTTTATTTAAAAAAATTGTAAAATCATCTTGAAATAAAAATTATTTCATTCAAACCATATTAAACCCATTTTAGCTGCTGTGCCTTATTTATATATTGTAATTTATTTTCTCTATTTATAGGAGGATATATCTTCTCTGGAACAGTTCTCAGATTTTCCTATATCGTTTCAAACTTCCAAAGGTATTTCTCTCTTATGTGTTATTTTGAAATGAAAAATTTTCTGTGTATCTGTGTATTATATAAAAACCCAGTGTCTGTACTCCTGTCAGTAGGTTTGTTACCTTTACGAAATGTATCCAGCTGTAAAACTTTGCTTTAACATTACATCAAATAATTGCCTGTTACACATATTGAGACTACAGTAAACCCTGACTTGCCTTGAAGTGTTTGCTGCAATAGCAGATGTTAGTGGGTTTTTGTGTGACCTAGTTTTTGAAAACATTTAACAAAGTGCTGTAAACGTTTTCATAAATATTCTTTCTAGCAGCTAAACATGTATTTTTCTTTATTTGGCTTTGCATAGCAAGTACACTAGAAAATATTATTTTTTGGGCACTTGTCTTCATAATAATCAAATTTTGGTATAAGTAAATGAAAAGTGTACTTTGCCGTCTTGTGAAATTTATCTAATTTCTATGAGTGCAGTAATATGAACTTAGACCTGCAAGTGTTTAATATATCTTTTTGTAAACTGATATAGCTAGTTTTTTATTGTTTTTAAGCTTTGGAAGATGCAGGGTATATAAAACCAACTGCTATACAAAAAGATGGTATTGCATTAGCACTTCGAGGACTTGATGTTTTAGCTGCAGCAAAGACTGGTTCAGGAAAAACCCTGGCATTTCTTATACCTGTAAGAATTTTTGAATCGCTAAATATTATTTTACTGTTTTCACAGTGACATTATATGTATATACTAGGGATAAGGTAAAGCATATTGATGTTAATAAAGGAAAAGAGTGAAACTAAAATATATTAGGACACCACAAACAATTTAAGAAGTTTTGCATCAGTGCTTTTATACAAAGAAATGCTACTTTATTTTTTTTTTGAATTCAAAATTAAAAATAAATTCATTTTTATCTTAAAATACTGATTAATCCATTTTTTAGTTTAAGTTTTTGTTTTTTTTTTTTTTTTATGAAAAAAAAAGTTTTTTTTAGTATTTTTTGTAGAATTTTTTTGTCACGCCTGTTTATCAAATAAGGTTTTGAGGAAAATACTGGCTCATGATAATGAGATTTTAAGAAAAATATTAGGCTGCTGAAATAAAGCTTTGAAGAAAACTACTGGCTGATTAAGACAATGTTTCTAGAAAAATTTTATCTGATTAAAATGCATTTCATAGGAAAATATTAGTTGATTAGAATAAGATTTTTAGAGAAATATGGGCAAATGCTCCTTCCTTATTTATAATAACTTTTCGAAACACTCACTTCAATAGCTTACGCTTCATTGCTAAAAACAAAAAGAGGGTTTACCCATTTTAATATGATGGAAAATGGAAGCATACCACATATGTTACATATTTCTAAAAAATAGCAAAGATCTTAATTTAATGGTTATGTATTCTTATTTTTAAAAATTTAGAACTTAGATAAAAATTTCTGCTTGCTTATCAAAATTTCTTGTTGTATTTTTTTTCAAATTTAGCATTAAATTAAATTTAGAGATTATTTTTAAATACTATAAATAAATATAATTATACTATAAATATAGTATAAATATTCTAGTAAAAGCATTTCACTCCTTATAAAGGGTGTGATAGATTGTGAACCCTTTGCTTAGTTGATCTCAATTTTTAAATATTTTTTAAAGTTTACTAGTAGTCTTTAAAACTATTTTACTACAATTTTCCCAAAGTAATTTTTGATAAATTTTGTGCATATTTTATTAACAAAAGCAGCATATGTCATTTTACCATCAAAATAGCACCAACATCTCAAAAATTAAATTGAAGATGACATAATACTTTTTCACCCCAAAAGCGATAATATAAACCTCATAGAAAATGTTCTAAAAATTTGACACAAATATGTAAACAAAATTACTGTATTAAAATTTGAAGATTACCACTTTCTAAAAAATTACACTCTCTGAATGCTGCTGTCACAAAAATCTTTGGCTTTATATCCAAATTTTATCAATTTAGTATTCTTTAAATTTGAGAAGTTTTGGTAAATTTATATGTAGATGATGACTATTTTTCTATATCTGTTAGTTTTTGGGTTAAATATGCTGATATCATCAAGGTTTTTACTTTATGAAACTTTCGTTTCAGATGTATAGTACAAGATTTTATTAAATTTTATGAAGAACCACAAACTTTGGGTAATGAAATATTATCCTTTTATTTATTTAACTTTAAAATAACCCAAACTTTACATTAACAAAGAGTTTCCAGGCATCAATTGGTTATAACGTTTTTGTATTTATAATTCATATTCACAACCTTTTAGTCAAATTTCAGTTTGTATTTTTAATTTTCAAACTAGGGTCTAAGGAGTGCATTAATTACTAAAAGTTTATCTTATTGCTCTTTGAACCACCTGTGGAGTAAAACGGTTATATACTTACTATGACATTTTTTATACATATAAATTCTAGCTATAATAAAACTTAAGAATTATAAAAGCTATAATTGTAAAATTTCTGACAATTTCTAGTTTTTAGTTTTGAAATGCATGGCTGTTTTAAATCTTAAACTAATAATAATAGAGGTAAGATTTTTTGATAATTCATAAAATGATTTAACACACTTTTAGGTCCTAGAGCTCCTGTGGCATAAAAGTTGGAGCAATAATGATGGTTTAGGAGCTTTAATTATTTCTCCAACACGTGAGCTCGCGCTACAAACTTTTGAAGTCTTGCGCACTGTTGGGAAAAAGCACGATTTTTCTGCAGGTCTCATAATTGGTGGCAAGGTATTTTCATTGATCTTGATTTGATGAAGTAAAGCTTAAAACTAATTTTTTTAGGATGAAGTTGCTTTTCCAAAAACTAAAATAATACTAATGATATATAATAATAAATAGTAAACTTTTGATGAAGTCATTTTAAATTTCAAGAGTTGAACATGGCTAATTGTATAAATTAATATATTTGAAACCGTCAAAGGTCTTTCAACAGAATGAAAAAAATTCAACATTTTTTTTTTTATATAATATGAGACCAAATTGTGAATGAACTTTGGGATATCCCTATAAGGAAACTTTTCACTATTACAGTTAGATAATTGTCTAAATAGGTCTTTCAACAGAATGAAAAAAATTCAACATTTTTTTTTTTTATATATGAGACCAAATTGTGAATGAACTTTGGGATATCCCTATAAGGAAACTTTTCACTATTACAGTTAGATAATTGTCTAAATGTTTTTAAAGATTTTTAAAGTTTACAATGATTATCATAATTTTTGTTGGTTTTGCTACGCAGGACACGTGAAATTAGACTGTATTTTTATCCTGCTATGACATTCATCTAAATGGCAAAACATAAAACAGAATACTTAAATACTGTTTGCATTTGTCAAGCTATTTAGCAGACCTGAAAAAACCTGGATTCTGATGACTTTTTAACCCTTTAAACATCACTTTATAATTTCAATTTCACAAAAAAGATTACGATGCGCAGCATTAGAGCGACGCATTAATGGGGTAAAACTTTAGCTTTACTTTGTTTAAAATCTTACCACTAGCGCACTTGGTCTGAAATCAAAATACTTACAAAAAGTTTCATTCACTAGGTTTTTTTTAGCCTGTGGTTAAAAACCCGTAATATTACATCAATTTCCCTTAAGAGGTTAGTCATTGAATTTGCTAGTTATTTTAGCTATTTTAACTTTACCAGGGAAATTTGTTAATAAATTGTCTGTGGTTGTTTTTGCAACAAACGTAGTGAGGTTCGTGATATTAAATTAAGAGTTTTCTTAGTAAAAATCTATTGCTTAATACATATAGTAAAAAAAGAATGCCTTTTTAACATTAACATATTAGTTTCTATAATCAGAAGTCTCTCAAAAAAAGAATGTTAAAAGATAGTACCTCATCATAATCATTGGGAGATGCACTCTCTGATGTAAGTTTGGTTAATGGTTGGTGATCCTTAATGTTAAATTCATGTATTGTTTCCTTCGGCCTTGTTTAAGTTTATTTAAGTTAGAAAAAACTAACGCCAAATTTTTTTATATTAAGTTTTTTGAATATTGATTTAAATCAACAAGATCAACAAACTTTCCTTTACTTCAGAAATAAAATTATTACATTCCTTTGTCAAAATGGAAAAATAATGACATAGTAATTGAAATAGCAAAACTTTTTTTTCAAGTTTAGATGACTTTTTATGAGGCAATATTTTAAATTTCAGGAAAATTATTGTGAATTTGTCGTGTTTTTTGTATTAGAACATAGAAGAAGAACAGCAGAAAATACTTAATACAAACATCATTATTTGTACACCTGGGCGGCTATTGCAGCATTTTGACGAAACACCAAGTTTTCATTGTGATCAGCTAAAGATATTAGGTAATAGTAGTGTCTTATTATAAGGTAATTAGTTAATGATCAAATAGATTTGGTGTAGTATGGTATATTTGTGTAGCATTAAATGAAGTAATTTATAGCTAATCCCTTCTTTTTAAGTGAAAATTTGTCATATTTATGCCAAAATATAACAAAAATGTACATATTTTACGTTGTTTGTGTTCTGGTAAAAAGGTATTTTATTTTCAGTTAAAGATAACAAAATTAAATATTGTTTGATTTTCTTGTATGAATCGAAAAACGAATTTGCAAGCATTTTTGTAACCTGTGTGCACTTTAGAAAAGTCTAAAGCTGTATTTTGTTTTAAAATTAAAAATTTAGCATTTGTTAAAAGTTTGTTTGTTAAATGGAAAATTTTCCATAGCATCATGCTCTTTTATGAAAATTAAAGCAGACTTCATAAAAAATTGAATACTTATTTTTGTTAGTTGTTGTAATGTAAGAAAATTCATAGTTATCACTTTTGGTGTCTGTAGGAAAGGTGAAGATAGTAATTCTGTATATTGTCAGTTTTGTTGGTATTGAATTTAAAAACGATGCGATATTCTTAAAGGAAGATTAAAACCAGATCAAGATTTTAAGTATGAAACTTACTTTGTAAAGGAGACACGAATAGTTAAAGTGGAAAATATAATAGTACGTTTTGGAGATCAGACTTTAGATGTTACGGAAAATTTTGTTATCTAGATGACTCGATAGGAGCCAGAGGATATGCTAAAGGTTTCTGCTAGAATAAGGAGAGGATCAAACAAGTTTAGAGAGTTATTATGTTTGTTAATCAGTAAGAAGCTGCTTTACAAAAGTTAAGGTGTATTCAGTCTGTGTAAGAATTGTCATGTTTTATGGGAACGAGACTTGGCTAATAAAGGAAACTTATTTAGTAGATTAGATAGAAATGATGCTAGAATGAAAAGTAGTGTTTTAAGAGCATGGATGTTTTAATTAAAGGGAGCTTACTCATAGAGCTCAGAAGGTTGCAATGGCATGGTTACCTAAAAAGTATATATGAGAATAATTGGAGCAGTAAATGAAATAGTGTTAAAATAGGAGAAATTCTGTAAAAGAAAGATCTAAGAAGATCTGGGGTCAGGTAGTTAGTCTTTAGAGAAGAATTTAAACAATGAACTGACCAAAGTTAGAATAGCTTGGGAATCAGTCTTATGGGCATTTTTCATCCCTTGCAGGAATTGAATACAGGCGTTAAAGCCCATAATAACGATGAAAATAATGTTCATATTTCTGTCATTAAATGATTTATTCATTTGCTGAATCATGCTGAAAAGCTAATGTGAAATTATTCTTTTGAAAAGTCATTCAAACTAACCTTACACGTTATCATCTTATCCTTCTGTCATCATTATATTTTAATCTATTTAACTCAGCTTCCTTTACTGGCCATAAAAGGCAGCCCTTCCTGGCTAAGAAAAAGTAATGACCTACATTTGTTTCAATTGTTCCCTTATTCTAGCATTAACACGGTTTTCTACACCTTGATTGGTTCCTATAGTAAAAAAATCCTCCTTGGTAAAAAAATTTTACCACAACGTTTAAAGTCTGATCTCAAGAATGTGCTGCTATAGCCTCTACTTCAACTGATCGTGTCTTCTTTTCTAATTTAGTATTTATTTTTATTTAGCTTTAATCTTAATTTAAGAATAGTTATTTGCCCAATACTTGCAAAACTGATACTACGCAGAATAACTACATACACCTTTCCTGCATTCGCCACAAGGGAATTTACCTTCTTCTCTAAATTCTGACCATTACTTTTGTCTTGTATTACAAAGATTGTTTTTTAAATAAACTTAATGCAACACAGATTTATGTACTTCTAGCTTGACTTTTAATCCTAAAATTGTCTAACTAGCTATGTTAAACCATCTCCATAGGTTAACTCTTCTGGACAACCAAATATAATCCTTCTTGAAAAAGCTTCTAAAACTATGGTAAAATATTATGGACTTTACTATGAACTTTGTACTCCTGCCTGAAAAAAGAAGTCTTTACTAAATGCATCGTTAATCATAAACTAGCTTTTAAAATTCATTTAAATAGCCTTAACTACATCAACTAACCATTCTTTTACACCAAGTTTCTCTGAGTCCACAATACTACATCTCTAGATACTCTAGCAAAGCTTTTAGTTTACAAATGCAAACTTCTAGACAGATAGTTTTCCTGTAATTGTCTTAAAAAAATGTTATCTTTAACTTTATGACCTGGAATAAACCCAAATGGCATCTTACTAGTTGTCTAATAAGTTTCTGAATAACTCTCTCTATCACTTTTAATACCTAGTTTATTAAAGTTTCCATAACTTCCTGCTTCTAAATCATCTCGTAGCTAATGCACTTTTTCTTATAATTTGGTTTATCAAGTCTGTAATCATCTCTATCCCTGACTTTCATGTGGCTGTAATCATCTTTGAGACAACTTCTGGTGATCCTGCAGCCTTATTTTTCTTCATTATTTTGATAGCTTCTCTAATTTTATCTTTCTCAATTGAAATAGCCACAATGTTAAATGTAACAAATTATCCCATTTATATTCTGTCTTATAGCTTTTTCCAGGCCTTTCATACCTTCTTCACTTACAAAATATCATTATCAATTCTCATCTTTTTTTACTCATAATATATCTATTATCCTTCCCCAAAGCTTTAGCTATTCTAAAAACTTCTACTTTACTTTCTGTCTCACATTGCTTATGTTGAGTTATACATTTTTCACTCGGTGTAACCTTTACATAATTTAGGAACTTTATTTCATCATAACGAAAAGAGGCTAGTAATGATAAAACATGCACTCTCAGTATTTAAATGCGTAAAAAACCCACGTAATCCCTTGAAAGATTTGTAATCAAGTTAGTGAGGAAATTATGGTTGACTTTAGTTTCAGTGTGTGTTACACATTTCATATCTATATTGATAATTTATAGGTTTTGTATTCAATATTGTTTTGATAATTTTTTATTATATGCAATCTGTTATAAATATATCTTATTTCAGTTTTTTTTTAATTGTTAAAAACCTTAATTTACAATTAAAGTTTGCTTTTGAGAATGATTTTAAACATTTGTTGAATTTTTTAATTTTCCAGTTAATGTGCTGTTGTTTTTAAAATTTTATTTATCGCATGTTGCTAACAAAAGTTCATTTTTCAAATAAAAAAAAAAAAATGTGTGAAAAGTTAAATCTTACCATTCTCAGGTATCAAATCGCATACCTCTAAATTATTGGGTGAATACTTTAAAACTTAGAATCAATTTTATGTATTGCTTTTTGCTTGGCCAGCAATAATAGTTATCAATTTCTGCAAAAAAGAAGTAAAAAAAAAAAAAAATAAATAAATAAGACCAGATTATCTGGTATAGTATTTAAAATTTTAATCATTTGAAATAAAGGAAAGGATAATAAAAAACGTTTATTTTATTAAAAGTGTTGAACTAAATTTATAACCATTTTGATATCTGAATAAAAAGTACATGAATGTTATATATAAAATTGTGGGTGCAGCTATAACACCACATTTAATTGACATCAATAATCTTTTGGTTAATCAAATCTTATAATTTTTTAATAATTTTGATTAAATTCAAGATTTGATTAATTACTTAATTGTGTAATTAATTAATGAATAGCTATTGCATGCACTCACTAAATTAATATGGCGTATTGCTATTTAATATTACTTATATTGTTATTATATTTCCATGTGTACTGGAAAACTGGAAAACTTGTTTGTTAAAAAGTAGCAATACTATGTCTCGTACACCCTATTGGGAAATCAATTCCATTGCTTTACTCCTTCATTGTTAACTTTTGTTTTTATTAAAAGACTTTTTACTAGTTCTCTTTTGCTATCTTTTGTATTTTTTTTTCAGAATGTTTTAGAAAATTTTTTTTCTACAAGTTAGCTTTTGTCTGTTGAACCTTAAATAGGTTGACAAGACTGATTACTACGGTGACCATTAATCAATAATCAAAGATACTTGGACTTGTATAAATTTTTTGAGTCTTGATTTTAGATGAATAAAAGCAGTTTGATCCATTTCTAAAACGGATTTGATACTGAGCCAGAATAGACCCTTTAAATCATGTAAAACCTTATGTAGTCGTCATAAAATTATTAAGAGCAAGTATTTTTAATACATTCTTTAGTGTTAGATGAAGCTGATCGAATTCTGGACCTTGGATTTTCAGCTACAATGAATGCAATCATTGAAAATTTACCTGAAAAAAGACAAACATTACTTTACTCTGCAACACAAACAAAGTAATTTTAACACATTTAGTAATATTAATCACAATTATACTAAGGATTAGTTTTGTTTAAAGCTGATTTGTTATCCTTTATTTTCAGAGGCTAGGTGAAACTTTCGATATAAGAAAGACTTATAATTCTAAACCTTATGCAGCAAATTTGTTTTACTTCCATAAAACGGCTAGGGGACAGGCGCAGTATGGACTCATGGGAATATAGTAAATCTTTTAAAGTCTGTAAACTTTTTATATTCTAGTTTTAATTCATACAAGTTTGTTCGATTTGGTGTTTTAAGTTGTGTATGACAAGGTTATGTTTATTTTCCTGATCAATAAGGCCTAAGATTCATTTCTTAGAAAGTTTTTTATGTGAGAGACTTAATCTAAGAAAAAAAGCCTGCATTTTAAATTTAAAATAAATCAAAACCGTTTTAAAAAAACATTTTGAAAATATAGTTACGAGATTCGGTTGCATGTTTAATTATCTATCTACAAGATTTATGCTCTTGTTTAGCGGACCTGTGAAGTCCTGTGAAATTTTTTTTTGCTAACCAATTATATTTTCAGTTTGTTAGCTCTAATGTAATAATTCTTTTAGATCAGTTAAAGACCTTGCAAGGTTGAGTTTGAAAGTAAGTGTCATGTAGTCAAAAAGTAATTTCATGATTGATATCCTCTCCCCTTATTTTGGGATAGATCTTGGGGCTGTGCAGTTTTGGAAATTTAGGTGGGTATCTGAGTTTGTTAACCATTGTTTTTCATTTCTAAATTTAATAATAAGTTTTATATAATCTGAATTTTATTGTATAAGCAGTTTTACTAATACGCAGGGTGATTATTTTGATATTCCAGTTGTTGTATTTCCAAGGGATTCTCAACCAGGAATAATAATTTTGTATGACCAAAAATAAGAGTCAAATTT
Organism: Euphysa ruthae; assembly: GCA_035046665.1. Taxonomy (NCBI): domain Eukaryota; kingdom Metazoa; phylum Cnidaria; class Hydrozoa; order Anthoathecata; family Corymorphidae; genus Euphysa; species Euphysa ruthae. Next base: position 15,534 of record JAUZNK010094568.1, read on the forward strand.
CCGTGCTCTTTTTGCTAATGGAGATAAGGGAGAAGGGCAGATTTCAAGGGCCAGACTTTATGAGCCATGAATAGTGAATATTTTATTTATTATCAGCCATTGATACGTGTATAGGATTAAGATTAAAGGGGAAGTTCAGGTTTCGATGAGAAAAATATTGTTCTTTGAGTTTATTTGTCGCTGATAAAAAACAAATATATATATATATGTATATATTCATATAAAATATAAATTCAAGTGAAATAGTATCAGAATACTGAGCTTGTGAACACATCCTCTTGTAGAATTTACCGCGCTACTCACTTTAGCATGTGATAACAATCTTGCGAAAGTTAAAAAATGTTGGTTTTAGAAATATTTCAAATCGTTTACAGTGAGTGTTTTATTTTATCAATTGTAAATAGAAGTTTTTAAAAATGCTTTTTCTAGTTTAATTATGGTTCATTGTAGTCCAATAAACTGCAACAACTCTTCTTCTAAGAAAAAAGTTAGTAATGTAAAGCGATTGCAACTGCAAGGAAAAAATGGATACATGCTATGAAAAGAGACCAATCATACCATTGTGATAAAAACTTCTATCACCCACTTCATGGATGAATGTTTTGAGCGTGATTTAAAGACGTGATTGGTTGACGGCTGGGATCTGTTTTTTGATTACATTTATACACCATCAAGATAATTTATTTGGATACTCAATTATAAACAGAATATACTTCAAACAATTTTTTATTCTTAGTTCGAGTTATGTGGTGAGGCAAGAAAGTGCATTATCGAGGTTGATGCTGTACCCTCCATATTTTCATTTACCCGTTCGAGTGGAGGCAAAGTACCTAAAAAATGGAACTCATCTGAAACACAACTGCAGTCAGGTAATAAAAAAAGGTAAACATAAAATTAGTTCTTGCTTGACAGAACTTATATAATTATATAATAAATATACATTCAAATATCCGCGTACATAGTTCATTTATTAGGTGTTATATAAATTTTGTTTTAGCCTATATTTTATGATAATATTCCACTATTGATCAAGTTGTCTTTTTAAATTTAGTTTGTTGAAGATGCTTTAACCACGTACAACAATTCTTCGCATAAAAGCAAAGTTGCTTTTGTTGTTGAAACCGCTGACTCTAAAATTGAAAATAGAACAAAGGTTTGTGTTGTTACAGCTGATAAAAAATTGGTCTCGCAAAATCATATAAGACATCAATGATACCTAAAAAATACAAATTAATTGGAACTCAACAATAATTTGTATTATTTAAAACAATTTCTACACAAGTAGAGGAAATTTTACAGGAATATAATTTTCAGTGAGAGTGTTAATTCACTTCAAAGACAATGTGATGAGACTTATGAATCTTTTCATATTGGAGACGTAACATCTGAAGACGACTCGGAAGGTGATGAATGAGATTTATTAGGTATTACAAAGTGCAAAATAAGCATTAAAATCATATGCTTTGTCATTTGGTCATTTCTTCAGACACTCCTTGTATTTTGTCTAAAGTGTAGAAAACCTGCTAGTGGAAAAAAATCTCTTTTTACGCTATTGGTCATAACTTGTTATATTAAATTGTAGAAGTTCAGTAAGGGCCCATTTTTTCAAAAAAAGAACAAATTGCCAAACTTTTTCAAAAAAATATTTTTTGGAGAATTCAATAAAATTGGTTTTCAGTCCATTAGAAGTTGCTTACCAGTCGAAAATCAACTTAAAAATGAAAGTACACGAAGCCAAAAATATTCTGGGAATGGGATATTTTTATTACATCGAATTCCCAATATATTCTGTGAATGGCACGTAAAGGTTTAATGGACTCAATGACCAACTATTTTGTCACCTTTTATAGCCCATGGGGCTGATTTAGAAAATCAGACGTTAGCCGCAAAAAATAATTTCTCAATTAAGTTTGGGGATTAAGTCCAGTGGGATTCAAATTTTCACAATTTGGCCTACTGAACCTAAGAACTGCTTAAAATGACTTAAATTTTCCAATTTACTCTCAATCACCTAAGTCTTTTACACAGGTTTATTAAAACGAATCAAAACAAGTCGCTCTCCAATGTAGCTGTTATTTTTATGTTGAAATCAATTATCCAATCCAATTGTTTTAAGTTTGATTGTTAAACAAACAAAGGAATAATGATTACAAGCTTTATATTATTTACAGATTTGAAAAAAAAAGAAAAAGATTATTCAAATTTAAGCAAGACATTGTCGACCACGTGCATGTAGCAATTATGATTATGAATTTGCAAACCAATGCGGTCAACGTCGATTGAATCGATCAAAGTGTGCATGCTATTATTCTGTATATTAGCATCAAGCAAAAATGTTTGAAAAAGAAGATATAATTTTGTTAGGGAATATTATTAAGGTTCTTTATAAAGTTGTGATTTTAAGTGTTATTGATTTAGTGATACATTTTTGTTTTGGGGTGATGTTTAATATTAAAATCCCTCAATATTAAGTACAAAGTAAATAAAATAGTTTTAAATTCGCAATATTCTCCATCACTTAATCATAGTATTTTTCCTACTTCTTGTAGTAGACAGTTCTAGATAAAGCTTTAAAAAATACATAGGTTAAAATATTTAAAAAATACATAATAATTCACGCGCATAACTTAATAGAAGATTGCCAGATACAATAATTTCTTTTAGATTTCTTCTTGCATAACTGGAACTGTGTACAACATGATACATTACATGCTGCGTTGGTGACATGTAGTGTAAAAATAAGTTTAAGGTTCGGCAACTGGTTAAATAGTAATGTCAAAAATGAAAGTAGAAAAACGTTCCACTGAAAAAGATATTACCGAAATGTAGTAAAAACAAATATTATTTAAATTTTGTTTTATCTATGTTTTTTTAAAAAAAAGCGCCCAAATTCGATGTGCCCAAAATCGCTGTCATTTTGGACTTAGATCAGCCCCTGCATGTGAGAAATACAGGATACTCTGCAAGAATAGAAAAACTTGGATTAATTGATTCCTTACACTTTGTGAAAGGTTCTGGGATAACTGTAAAAACTTTGATCAATGACAGAAATTCGCAGATTCGTAGATGTATTCGCTAACAAAAACATCGAAAACCAGTTTGATGTTTGGCACATGGCTAAAAATTTGAAAAGAGGAGTTAGTTGCCCTTGATAAACGAGTGGAATGTATGGAAATCAAGGACTGGATTAAGTCTATCACCAATAGTTTTTGTTGTACAAGTGTTACATGCAATGGAAACCTGGATTCACTAAAGGAAAAATGGACAAGCTAGCTTCTTGGTATTCATTTTTCTGGCATATTGGGGACGATTAAAAGACACAAAACGTTTTTCTTATTCTGTATTCATTGAGGTATCAAAAATGGTGGACAAAAAATTTGATCCAGATATTTTGAAGCGAAGATTTTTGGAACCAAATTTCTTGTGGACCATTTCTTAACAAAAGACTATAACTAGAAAATGTATATTTCTTGAGTTATTCACTATTTTCAAAGCTAAATTACAAAATTATTTTGGTATTTTGAAACCTTGCAATGCATTTAAGGCAATTTATTATTTTATCTGGCCTTGGTATTCATAAGAACTAAAAATTTAAATCAGAAAATAAATCAAACTCTGAACACTTTGGTTTCTACATGCCTTTGTGTGGTTGCCATCCCTAATCCCCTGGTGAAACTGAAACAATTGAAGCGATTAGCGAATTACCCCAAATAAAGGAAGCTTAGTAACCGGCTCACTTAAGGTGTTGCATAAGAGCAGCTTTTGTAGGGGAGGGGGTGGAATTGATTCTTTCGTATTTTCTCCTACAAATGTATACTTCTTCCTATGCGTTTGTTTTGTCTTATAATAAAATGACAAATCTTTCAACTGAAACAACATTTAACTCGTCAAACGTCATCATATATTTTATCATAGAATTAAAGTGTCAGTAATTTCCTCGTAAATATCCAATTCTCCAGGCATTCTTTTCCCCCCTTACATTAAATGAGGATACATTATCAAATCCTGTAAAACTGTGAAAAAGTGACACAAAGTTATCGATTTTTCTTCCCCGAATACTCAAGATATTTGATGAATTGGTATATATCTATAAGTTTTTGAACTGCCAAAAGCTACCCATAGTTCTGAAATGTCCATCTTGTGAGAAAGAGAGATGACACTAACTATGACATCTGTGTCAACCGTTCATATGTATATATGTATAAATGTATGTTTATACATATACATGCATATATGTATATACTTATCATTTCACGATTTAAATGTTGTTAAAATATATTTTGTTTGCAAAAATGATTTTTTAGCATCCCTCAGGGAATTTTTTTCTTATCTCCCATTCAACATAGGAAGGTATTAAAAATCTGCATCCTTTTCCAAGAGACCCATAAATTCACCAAATATATTGCTTGTAAACTGTAAATCTATATGTGCAGTTGCAATTTAGAGGCATCTCCCCTCAAATACTGTATTGCAGTAAGCGTAAATATTTTCAACACAGGTTCTTGTAAATAGACTAATGAAAATTAATGCATGTTTCACCTAAAAAAAAGTAACAAGTTCTCTAGATTAGAATTCCAAAGATTGTTTTATTTTATGTTATATTTATTTAAACATTGGAGATGAATTCTTGAGATAACAAAGATTTGCCTTTATATAATCCATCTGATATATCGTTCCGATCTCGACAACACAAACTTTCTCTCTCGGTATTCATTCATTTCGAAAAAACACTGTGATATATCACCAAATCTTTTTAACTGTATATTGCTATCTATGTGCATTTCTTGTTGTTGCTTATTATTTTTTTTTCAGTTTCCACTTTCCACTATACTTCTTTCAGGTTCAAACATATATGGTGATACACCTTATTCTTTGTCACTTTCTGATGTTGATGCTTTGTAGAAAAAGTCATTTAATATTTTTTAATTTGATAAGAATAACAAATAATAATAATAACAAACAAAAAATTTAATTCCAAAAAATTCTATCACGTTATGAAAATCTTCTACTTAAAACTCTTTATTAATATATTCAAAGAAAAGATAGCAAGATTGATGTCATAATATTTGAGCATAGATTGTGTTGAACAAATTTGCATAAGATAATATTGTGCTTTATATTCCTTAATTTTGATTCGAAATTAAAATCCTTCTGTTTTACTTTGTGAAGTCATTTTTTTCTCTATCAATATATCAAGATAAGTAAAACCTAAAAAACCTGAACTTCCCATTTAAAGCCTCGAATGGATTGGTCTGGTGAGGAGCTGATATAAAAGTCTGTATAGGACTCACCGGTACTTAAATATCCATGGAAATATATTTTAATTATGCTTTAAATTTTTTCTAGAATCCTGAATATATTGCCGTGCATGAGAATGAAAAATATTCTACTCCTAGTAAATTATCTCAGGTAAGTTTATGTTGTTTATGCTAGTGAAAGTTAAAATTTGTATTCTTTTTATGAAGTGGAATTGAATGTACTTATTTTGGTTAAACCAATAAGGTAAGAGCTAGTCAGTACTCAGACAATCACAACAAAATCTTAATTATCACATCTGATATGTTGGAACTTGCATGTTTATATTTTGAATTGTTTATGTCTTTTTGTGCAACAAATTATCACTTACATAAGAGGAAATCTCCCTTATTTCTTGGAGACGAGACTCACCTTGAATTTTGGTTGTATGTGGGACATTGCCATGAAATTTTATTTTTGGCGCACCGTTCTTACGTTTAATCTTCCTGAATTTCTTGGTTAAGTCTCCACGGTTTCATTTCTTCTAATTTTGGGAGATTAAGTGACATTTAAATTTTTTATTTTAATAGTAGGGTTTTACTCATATATGCTTATATTTTCATAATTTATTTAAATTGAAAGTGTGTTCCATAAAACATATTTATGGTTACACCTTTCTAATTCAATGCGAATTTATCTCTTTTTGCATTCCCTTTCTCGGGGTGATTTGGATATATGCGATTTGTTTGTTGTGGGTTTTGTGGAGTGACATTTAGAGTCACAAATAAACACACACAAATGTAATCACACACAGAATCCTATATAAATCTATTATTACCTTAGGTTAAAAAGAGTTTATTCACTTTCAGTACATTCCTTTACTAGTTTTTTAGATACCAAGGTTTTTAAAATTATAATTAGATTTTTCAGGTTTTCAGGCTGACAATAATATAATACACTTATCACCAAAGTTAGGTTTAGTTTATGTACAAAATATACTTATTAGTCTCTTTCATATTAAGGCATAAAAGATGTGTAGGTGTGTGATACTGGTTTTTTCTTTATTGCTATCCATTTTTGCATGCGCAAGGTTTTTAGGACTCTGAAATAAAATGAACTGGCACTTCAGAAAGACCATTATTTTGGTTTTTAAAGAAGTTTACTAATTTGATTAAACTTTTTAGTTACAATCCAACACCTACAGTGCTCCACTATTTTTTTAGTATGAAAGTGGTATTTAATTGGAATATGAGTAATTTTTCTGCTTATTTTTTAATAATTTAATCTTGGTTCTCACCTTTCTTAAACTGATCAACTATTTCTAATATGTGCTCTCTGTTATAATTTTTATTGTTAAAATACATCGTACCTATAAAACTACAAAATTAAGTGGATTCCGTAGTGCACACCAAATGATATGAATCATAGTGTGATTAGTAATGACAATCAGTAGTGTTGCATTTGCAATCTTGCTGTTTAAGAAACTGTCAAAGTTCTTGTATTTATGTTTTTAATGTTAAGGTGGAGCTGATTTAATTTCCATGAAGTCAGAAATTTTTTCCCTGTCACGTTTTAGATAAAAAAAGTATTTAATAAACTTGATCATGTTCCTGACACAATTCAAAGCAGTTATTTTCCGCCCAAAATGTTTTTGCTATTAATGTTTTTAGTTTTTTCTCTATTTATTTGATATTAGAGATTTGGTTAAAACATGCTCAAGCTGAGTTATCATTTGATTCTTTCTCAACTCATTTGACTGATGAAGAAAAAGATATTCTGATATTCTGCAGATACCAGCCGAATGTACTTCAAAATGCCAGCCAATGGATATCTGCCTTAATAAATTGAATGCTGTTTTAAGGAAGTGTAAAGACACAGGACAGCCCTAATGCAGGCGAAGAAGATGATCCTTTTGCTTGATGTTTTTATCAAAATATATTTTTAATTAATCTGATTAATCTAAACTAGTGCTTATTTTTTAAACAAATTTCCGATCCGTGTTATATTTGAGGTAAAAAAAATGCACAAAATATTCGATCTGCATTAATAATAAAAGGCAATACAACTCTTTTTTGGCCGTCCGCGTTGATTAAAAGCAGCATGAAATTAGAATAATTATGGTATTGGTCTATATTGTTGGGCCCTTTCCCCTTCCTCAACCCTATTATTTCAATCTTAAATGTAAAGTCCAGACAACTTGTGCTAAATTCATAGATATTTTATTTTCTTTAGTCATACGTCGTTGTTGGTCTTAAAGATAAAATCAATTTCTTATTTTCTTTTATCAAAAGTCATCTAAAGTCGAAATGTGTTGTTTTTCTATCAAGTTGTAAGCAAGTAAGTGGAAATTTTGCTCACATTTTAATAACATATTGTTAGCATTCAATAACCTCTGTTTCTGGCACTTTGAGAGAAATCAGCAGCATATCCATTGTTTTTCCTATATATTTTCCAAAATGATAATACTTAACAAATATTCTTGTTTATTGATAATAGACCCAAATTTGCCTAAATAAAGTGATTTTTTGTTTTTTAAATTTTTGCTTGAAGTTAAGGAGTTGTTCATGGCTACTTTTTACCTTTAGCTATCTGCCAAAAATTCCTTGTTATAGATAGATTGTGTTCGATTATCGATTTTTGATTATGAACTTTTTTTAATTCGGAAGAAGATCTGAAAGATCTTAACGAATTGGGCAATGGCTCAATTTAAAGCTCAATTTAAAGTTGTTATGGGTAGGATAAAAGTATGTTTATTTTACTTAAAGAATACTGTAACTAGATTGATAAAAAATCAAAACAGATATTTCATTTATTAACAATGTTAGAATGTAATTATGCCGTATATATGCCCCTCCTATTTATATTTGTTTTAGTATAATCGTTACAAGAAATAACCACTAGTACATAAGCACTAGTAAAAAAAAGAAAGGGGGTGATTAATATGATAAAATAATAGCATTTAACTTTATCAGATAATTATTATAACACCCTAACTGCTTAAGGATAAAATAGTTTGAGTTTAACCTGTAATTATGGATATTTAATGCGTATCCAAGGTAACGAGACAGATTGACCACAAATTGAAAAAAAGTATTTGCTAAAGTTATTAATTCTCCAAAAAATGCTACTTTTAAAATATGTGGATAAAGTGTGAATAAATGAAGAGTGTGTAATATCAATAAATTGATAATCAAGTAGTTGGAACAAAGAAAAATTTACTAGCATAAATTTTATTGTTTGCTTATGATAAATTTATACATCGTGGGATTTTATTTGGTGAATTCTTGTTAAGAATGGGGTAAAAAAAGTTCTGCTATTAATAGCAAGAGAAGTATCACGTGTATCAATTTATATATGTTAAAATAATCTCTGAAAATAATTATTTATAAAAAGAATTTTCGAACAATAGAATTATCGAACTGTTCCAAGAAGACAAAGATAAACTTTAAGCTACAAATGAATTGGTCGAAAAAAAAAAAAAAAAACTTTATCAATGTAAAGAAATAAAATAAACAAACTTATAAAGTAAAAACATATTAAAACTTGACTCGCTATTTCAATCAATTTTATATTTTTTGATTCGCTAATATCTAAATGTGATTTGCTAATAATGAATTGCTAATTCAAACCCTGATAAATGTCACGCTTTGCTAACAACATTCTATATTTGGGTGTAATGAAACAATCATAATATTAAACAACGATTAGTTAATTCATTTCGCTATTTGAAGCAAAAAAAAAAACAAAAACATATAAAATTTTAGGCATACACAGGGCATACCGTACACTTTTTCTACGTTACTGACGTACAGTGTTTGTCATACGCTATTTTAAAATAAGGCGTATGGAGTCTCGTGCGCCAGGTATAATTTCCACAACAAGGTCTGATATAACTTATATATACATATTTTTTTTTTTTTTTTAAATTGAATGATAATACTTATAGAATGTGAAGTAAGAAATGTCAAAAGTTTTGTATGAAAAGAAAAGTTACCCACATGTTTTGAGAAGTTTTTGCAAAAATTTGATGATCATAAATATCATAGTGGAAAAAAAGTGTTTTCTACCATCTAATGCATTTGCGTAGAAGATTGTATTTTGCCAATATCTGATCAAATTTATCTACGGCATTCATATAGATCATTCCCATTTCTGGTTTACATTGACTTTGAGGTTCACTTCAACAAATTCATCATTTTCAGTGGTTTAGAGCATTGTGACGACTTCATTATCTATCCATTACAGCACAAGACAGTCACTCACGTCCCGTGCTCATAGAACTCATTTGTTTTAGCTGTGTATACGTTAAATTCATAGGAGTAACCAGTTTTACTGTCAGCTAATACCCAAATTGAGCAGACTTATTTGCAATATATTGTCTAATCCCAGAACTATGTTTGAACTGTACTTACCGCTCGTGAATGGCAATATTTTGAAATGATTGAAAAAGTTCCTTACTTTTGTTTTGAAAATGATCAATGAATGAATCAGCTTTTCTCAACTTTTTATTTGGATCTTCTTGTAAGGGATCAACAGCATGGAGAAAAGCAAGGAGGGCTTGGAAATGGAATCTTGACATGATGAAGCCCCTTGCCCAAAAGCCATTATAAAAGGGCTTTGTTGATCAGTAGCGAATATTTTTCTTAAAACAATTTACGCCCTCTTCTTATTTTATATACATAAAATTATTTACATAAGGATTCTCTTGTTCTTATTCTTAGTCTTGTTTGCTGACGACTCAAATCTTTTCACCTCGGAAATTTAAATGATGTTTTCCAGTCAATGAGCAATATTCTTAAAGATATTTCCTTATGGTTTAAATGTGATAAATTATCCATAAATATAAATGAAACTAATCACGTTATATTTCTTTCAGAGCAGAGAAAAATATCTCAAAATCTGAATGAAGAAAATATTTTGTGGGAAAGTCATGTTGCTCTTGTGGCGCTTCCTGGGGTAGATATATATTTGATATTTTTAAATCTAAGCTCTCCCCACTGTCCACAGCTCTGAAATCTTGGTTTTTTTCATTTTTTCAAGAGGTCTTTTCCAGAACAACCCATAACGACACCTGTCACAGTAGCCCAGAGATCAACACCGTCAATAAGGTTGACAACCCGATTATATTTGTTCACAAGGCTTTCACGGGAGTCAATCTCAGCCTTTAGCTGGTCCTTAAGTTAGGCTACCTGTGTCAATTGGTAGTCTGCCCTAGACTTGGGCATATTATGGGTTTCGTTTAGTGTAGGGTATAGCTGAGGCTATGTATCTATTTTCTCCATGTCAATCTTACAAGGATCATTTCTTTAACATGATTACTCGACCCCATAAATACTATGTAACTCCCATTCCTGTCCTTTGATCATCTCACCGGTCTTGACATATTGATGTGGTTTTTTGGGATCTCTGGTGTCAAAACTCAGGGCCATCTTGCCTTTGATTTTTGTCCTCCAGTAACCCTCCTATGGGAGTGTCGCGCGGATGAACATAGCAAACCTATTCCAACCATCGTGTATGTCGGTGATATACAAATCATGGTACTTCTCTGGGGAGTCCTTCAATTTTTCCCTGTCTTAGCCATTAGCTGAGCATCCCATAGAAGAGTCAATGGAGAGAGCAATAAGCCATCCTTATTTATAGAAATACCTCCATTGGGTGCAAAAATTACGTTTTTCTCTCCAGATCTTTGCTCTCCGGGTTTTCCTTTAGGACCAGATGCACTGGAAGGTCCACGCTCACCACGTTTTACTTTAGGACCAGAAATACCAGAAGGTCCAAACTCTCATGTGTCACCTTTAGGACAAGAAACACTGGAAAGTTCATGCTCACTGAGTTTTCCTTTAGGACCAAAAGACCCTAGATCTCCTTTTGGCCCTGTTGGGCCGCGTTTGTTTATAGTGCCTTCAGACGTAATATCATGTCCAAATATGTTCACCATATATCTTATATTTGGGCTGTGTTTGGGTATATGAGCCCCCACTCTCAGCATCTAAATCACAATCGTGGGTTGATATGTGCATGAGATAGATCAACTATTAGGGGTCTATTATTCACTGGTCCTATCATTATTGACTTCCATAAAGCGATCTATGGCACCAGGGGTAATTTGACAATATAAGCTGTAGATCGCTTTTTTGTCGGCTAGGAACCGAAAAAGACATATTTAGTCCATTTGAAAACGCTGACGCTGTGCTTTTCCACTTCCACAGCACCAATGAGATACGAGGATGAGTGTAATGTTGTCATGATGACTCCCATTTCTGATCAGGTGGCCAAAATACTTGGACCTCTCTGCCTCTTCTGTCAGATCATCCACAATGTTCTTTTTTTTTGGTTCAAACTTGAGTGGCTCGTCAGGAATAGCAGTGTAAGCTGTAACCGGAAGGCCTCAGGTTTTAAACCTGTGGGTTGAGTAGGAGATCCTGAATGAATGTTATTTTACTGCACATTGTCAGTCCACATATGAGAATCCTCACTTGATGCCTTGGTAGGCAAGTATCTAGTACTGGGAATTCCATTTGAACGCTATTTTTATATAAGGTTATGTTAACATAAAAGGTTCAAATGAATACTATTACATTGAAAATTCACATTTTTTCACCGCCAATGATCTTACAGTTTTGTTGGAAGCAGCAGTGAACAAGATTGCCAAACCAGACACCGCAAGTGCATCCAATTCGACCAAGTATAAACAATCTCAAGAAAAATCAAGACGAAGTAATAGTTTGCCATAAGAAACAAGAAACAAGAAATGAGAAAAAGTCAATTCAGCATCAGAAGCCACTAGAGGAGCAATTGGCTGCACTATGTGGAGACGATTCTATTGGCTCACTTCAGATGCTCAAACTTAAAAGCAAGATGCCGACATTGCAGATAGAACAAGCAATAACAATTGATCTGAAGGTTACGTTATAGCATGGCAAGTGTTGCGTTCGTCATCTTCCACACGTGAAATGGAGAGGCTTTCTGATAGCGATGTTAGGTCTAACAAGCTTGATGAAAATGAAATCGATGGTTTCTCAATTCAAGATAGCAACCTCGTGACAGCTCTCTGATATTTTGTTAATGAATTGCGAGATTTCAAAGGGCAGGTTCCACCTGGAGCTGAAGAACTCGGTAAAATGCTTCAACAGCAGCAGAGAGTAGCCTCGAGAGAATTCGAGGGTTAAACATGTAGATCTAAAGGATACAAACTCCTAGAATACTCCACAAATACAAAGTCAGTCAAGTTTTGAACCACTATTATCCGATTACGAAGACTCAGTTGATGTGCTGGCTGAAAATTTTGGTGAGAAACTGACTATGAGTGATAGTGACGATGAAACACAGCAAAAGGGAAGTGGTATCCAAGCCATGGACCACGTTGAGCATGAATGTCACAACTAGGCATGAGACTTTTTAAAACAAGCAAGGCTACTTAGAGCCCCACTCAAGAAGTTGAAACAAACAGAGAACTACATCGCTTCTCTTAAAGACTTTTACTAGGATACCTAATAATGGCACTGAATTTCATTACTCTCTCTAATAAAGATCACTCTGTTTTGCCAGGACAACACGGTTCAGGAAATTATTCAGTTAAGCTGGCTGAGATCCTCTTGTTTCTGGGAGATTGGGAGGTGTTTCTAATCAGCGCTACCATACTATACACCTAGTATAAAGTTACATAGAAGAACAACCTACTGGTTCTTCGCACAAAAGAAGTCTTCTTAACCCCTGGGAACTACGACTCTACATCCACACTAGTAGACTCAATTAATAATCTCCTTAAAAAAACAGGCCTCACTGTCTTGGTGAATACGGCTGCGATGAAATCATCTATCGCTAAAACTAACAATAATACTTTTTCAGGGATATTACTTGAGCTTCTGGGTTTCCCAACAGGGAAAAAACTCCAGGCTGG
>JAUZNK010094569.1:0-10279 GCA_035046665.1 Euphysa ruthae
ATGTATATACACAAAATAGAATATTGATATTCTATTATGGAATAAGGAAGACACTGCATTGCATGGGAATATTAAAAAAAAATAGATACAATAGGAAAATAACATTATTTATAGCGTTCAAAAAAAGTTGCAATGGATGGAAGTGTCCAAACTTGGAAATAGCATCAAAAAACTTTTTGGCTCTGTTATCTTTTCAACTTATTTCTATGATGAAGTTCTTCATTTATCATTTGCTTCTTTTCAGCTGCTTTTGAATCTCAAATAGTTACCTAGCAATATTATATACCAATGAAAAACTAATAAAGTTCACTACAAGACAGAATATGATGATAAAATAGTTAAACTAGTGTCATTGAGTTCTGGGCACTAAATTGTTGCTCAAACTTCATGATTTTTTTTTGGAAAATTTTGACAAAAAAATATTTAACAAGTTTTTTATCCATTTTTTTTTTTATAATTTATAGGTATGCCCTTATATCTGAATGAATTAGCTTTCTATTGGTATATAGATTGGCTATGTTTCATCAACAACAAGCCTGTATCAGAAGCTAAAAGACACACCACTAAAAATTCAAAAATCGCATAAAAAATTTATAAAAATAATATGTTTAGTATAAACTTTATAAATTCACACCAAATAGACTGGTATGGTTTTGTTATAATATCAATGACATATAGTTAAAAAGGCCTTTCTGTGATGAAAATAATTTTTAATATATATAGTTGTTTTTTACATTTATAATGACAAAAATTTTAAACAAAATATTTTTATTTGAATATTTATATTTACTGAAATAGTATGTGTAAATATACCTAGTTCTATTAATATATTACGTGACCAACACATAACACTAAATATAATCTTCCCATAGGCACGAAATGTAAAGTTATACCAATAATGTTTACCAAATGAAACGTAAAAATAAAGTTATCATATCATCTAACATCATGGCTTATTTTTAGTGTGAAAACATTAAAAACACTCTTTTTGAAGACTTACAACTATCGCATCTGAATTTTGTTCGCTTTCGTATAATTGCTATAAATACAGAAAAAAGTTTGAGAAGTTTATAGTTATAACTATGATGCAAAGTTTGATCATCATGGCAACAAAGAAGGAATGTTTTGTTGAATTTTCAGTCCAGCAAAAACTTAAATTGTGTGAACTGCCTTATTCCTAGCCATAAGCAGATTGTCTGAACTGCCTTTTTCCTAACCCTAAAAGATTGTCTGAACTGCCTTATTCCTAACCTTAAACAGATTACCTCAACTGCCTTATTCCTAACACTAATCAGATTGTCTGAACTGTTTTTTTCGTAACACTAAAATGAAAATTTGATGTATGAAAAATTTACCTGAGCAAGTTTTAGGTTTTTTTTTGATTTTATTCTGAAATATGTACAAGAAGTTTGTTTTAGCTTAGCGATATATCAAATAATATGTATGCATATATTTTTTAAGACTATTTTGCATATTGTAACTTTTAGAGCAATTATCACTACATTAAATGTTTCTGTTTATACAGACAAGAGAAAACATGTCAAAGTTTTTTTGTAAAATACTTTTTTATTGTGAAATTATTATTCTTCTGGATTCACTTCCAAAGTTGTTTATTATTTCTATAATTTCAATTTTAGGAGAAAAGGGTGAGGGTAAGACTACGTTGAAACCTCTTCATTTTAAAAATACAATATTCCATCGAGTTGTCAAAGGTTTTGTCATTCAGGGAGGAGATTTCAGCTCAGGTTAGTTTCCATTATATTTAATCGGTTTATTTAAACATCAACATAAAAAGGAAATTACGTATTTTCGAAACGACTTTCTAAATTTGGGCATCTTTATTTTAATTTTTATTCGTTATTAAACCACAAAATATTGAAAAAATATAAACTCATAACACATTTCAGGTTGAACCATTATTTAACAAGCATATTTATCTTTATAAGCACCTTACACAATGAACTTAAAATTTAAGCAAATCGATGGAGAGTAATGTGTGTATAATATTTATGAAGAAATAACTGAATAACAAACAAGTTTAATGACATAGTTTAATGACGATGATAAAAAAGTAAAAGATTAAGTTAAAAAAGACTTTTTCTGTTATTCATTGTCATGTGTGCTCTCATTCATCTAACAAAAATGATTTTGTTGGATATTAGCTTACCACCAGAAAGAGGAGATGTTGCTAAATATAATGTTATTTTAAAATCTTTATTGGGTATATTTCAAAAGCAAAGTTTACACTTATTTGAAGCTGTTATCTGCTCGATTATTTTATAGTTCATTGTGAAATAAGTGATCAATAATGCTTACTGAATACCACTTTTCTGTTCTTAGGTTTAAGTTTGTATGAAAATGTATTGTAGCTGGCTTAAGTAATATTTGTAGTTATAATTGGCATAGATAACAAACTTCTATTGTACTCCAAAGCTTATATAGGTACAAGGTTAAGCCCTGCTTATGCCATTTGTCAGAAATGATGAACAGTTGCAACAATTATCCATGCAAAAAGATGTATTGGGTCTCACATCAGCAAGGACAATAACATTTTGATAACTGAAATCTTGAGCTGAAAAAAAAAGAAGAAGAATTAACATGAAACTTCTTTCGTTTAGAAAATGGCACTGGCGGTGAATCAATCTATGGTGGGACATTTAAAGGTATTATAGCAAATACTTCTTAAAGAATTTATAAAATATATACATTAGAAAAAGGGCCGCTCAGACCTAGCCCTTTATATCACCTACGCAGAACCCTACACTGCCCCTTAAAATTTTTTGCCAGTGAGATGGGAAGTAGTTCTAATAATTCAAAAAAAATTGACATTTTTTATTTTTGAGTCCCATAAGAGTGGCCTTGTGTGTGAATATTGAAATTTTTAAGTTGATTTTATAATCTGGTTAGAATGTGCAGTTATTTTGCTTTTATAGGTATATGCGATGGCATATGGGATGTACCTTCAAATTACTGTTATTCTTTATTTTTTAAGCATTTATTTGCGCTATAGATCTTATTCATGTTATGAGGCTTATTCGTGCTATAGGAATAATTTGTGCTATAGAACTTATTCGTACTATAGGACTTATTCTTGTTAAAAGACTTATTTGTGCTAAAGGAATTATTCCTGCTGTAGGATTTGTTTGTGCTATACTTATTTGCATTGTAGGACTTATTCGAGCTGTAGGACTTAATTTGAAAACGATTTTCAGAAATAGATGAGGTCGAAATAATCTTATTGTAAAAATATAGCATGATATTTTATTATGTGGCAGAAAAAAAAATTTTACAAAATAAATTTTTCTTAGTCATTCCATATTTGCATTTTTTTTGTTCTTAATGGATTATGGAATTCAGTCTTATGTTCATAGTTTTGGCAAAATCCCAGCAGCTTGAACAAAATTCTATAGATGCAAATGTGTGTTAAAAATGTTTTATTTAAAAAAAAAAAAAGGAATTAAGTGCTCAATTCGAGCCCCTCACCAATTCACTAAGTTCTTTTTTATAAAGGGCCTTCATTTTTTTCCCATAGAGGCCAGAATTGTCTGGAGAAATTTATTAACATAAACTTCCATAAGAAGATCCAGGCAATATATATAACCAGACTAGTTGTATTTATGATAAAAATAACCAAGGTAGGAGTGTGCAAACTATCGGCTACCAGGAACATTGTAAAAACTTTAAAAAAGGCGAACCAATTCATATTTCTAGTTTCTCAAAGAAAAATCAAGAAAAGAAACACATTTGGCAAAATTTTGCCGTCGCCTAATTCATGTTTAGTGGCATTTGGTGACATTGCCGAATGCCGTCGTAATTTTAGAGGGCTGACTTAATGATGTACAGGTTGTATTCGTGCTATAGGACTGATTTGTGATATAGGACTTATTCGTTCTATAGGATTTGTTTGTGCTAAAGAACTTATTTAAAAAACTCAACAGCACCTTTCTCTGGTTTTTAATAGATATAGGATGATTAATACCAATTTATGATAATTTATGATAAAATGATTTACAGACTTTGTTGAATACGAGGATGAGGTTTGATAGTGGTTATTAATATGCATCGCAATTTTATAACAAGTTATAGGGATTAGTCAGTATCAAAATTCTGAAAATCGATTTAAATTAAGGACACCAAAAATGCATGCTTCAGCAATTTTATGTGACATAACTCTAAATTCTAAAACAGGCTGTAATATCTTCTCTGCTAATATTTTCAATAGAAAGAATGATTGTTCAGAAACTGTTCCAAATTTTCCATCAGTTTTGCACAAGACAAAGCTTATAAAATTTGCATTGAAATGATTTTTAATTTTTGAATATTATTATCAGTATCATTTCTTGTTATTACTATTATTTCTTGTCTTTTTTTTTTTCTAGATGAGAACTTTGTTCTGCAACACACACATCCATACCTGCTCTCCATGGCAAACCGTGGTTCTAATACCAATGGATCACAATTCTTCATGTGAGATGATGTTCTCAAACTATTTATAATTTTTAATGCAAAACATTGAAAGTTATTGGTTAACCATTAAGTTCATTTTGTTCTGATTTTTTTGTTTGATGGTTTTGTCTTAGTTATTCAAACAGACAAACAGATCCTGTAACATTTTCAAGCTTTGAATCAGATGTGCTTTTGAGAAATTACAATTTTGGTCTATCAATTTATAACTTCACTGGCATAATCCAAATAATATTATTTGGTTTTTATGTTTTTGTCAGATTTTAAAACAGTTTTAAGAGATTTTTGTGCACATCAATTAGAATAATCATGCCTGTAAGCTATGCATGGACAATATTTTATATTTATAGTTAACTTAGGATTCATGTGTAGATTATCTTTCAGCAACACTGTGTGCTTTTACTACCACAGGTATCTCACCAGCTCTTGAAACAAGCTTCTAGAATTTTTTGCTTTCCAAACTATAGGTTTTATTTATTTTCTCAAAATTCACTCTCTTATTAAAAACTTTGTTTATGCGGATATTACAGTTTTTCTTTTTGTTACGTGGTGTCGGGGCTTTAATGATTGCAATTTTGCTCTATTTAAAACTTTATTAAATACTGCCATTTTATAGTTTACCGATTATTAAATTCTCTAACGCCCTCATCTCTCATAAACTGGCTGAAGAATTATATTTATTCCTTCATATTTAACATGGTGACCACAGTCCTTGAAAGTCCTCTTTTATCTTTCAGTTTTAATAACTCACTCTCTTTTTTTCTTTTCTTTTTTTTTTTTTTTTAATGTATTTGTCCTAGAATGTCATAGACTTTGTTTTAAAATTTCCTGGAATCAGAGGTGAGATATCCTGGAATGTCCTTGGGATGCCCTGGAATTTGAAAGTTTTTTTTGTGTGGTCACCATGTTTAAATATTTACATATTTTTTTCCTGATCTTTTCAAATAATGTTTACTATCGGTAATTTTCCTGTTTGAAATTTTAACGAAAATATTCATAAACGCTTTGCGTGTTTAATTAAAGAATATATTAGTTCTTCTGCTTATCTATATGTCTTTAATTTTTGGTGGTATTCTGGTACTAAATGTATGGTACTAAATGAGTAAATTAGCCTATTAATATTTTAGTTACAAAAGGATTTATGGCTCAATTTTATTTGTTGTGATAATATATTTTATACTCATTATTGTGCATGCAGAAATATGTGATGTCCATCTCTCCTGTTTTAATCTCTTTATTCATCTGTAGAACGTTGGGGCCAGCACCACACCTCGACAAGTAAGTTATGTTTTTAGTTGTTTACCATAAATAGTTGAATAGATAGGGTCTTAAATTTCTATCACATTAGAGAACAACGCATTACTTGCTAGGGGGCTTATCTATTCTTAATAGTATTAGAAAAGGCAAAAAATAAATAAATAAACTATTGTCATTTCTTTCTAATAAATGATAGTTTTTTGTTTGGAGATCTTCCCTGTGTTTGTGCATGAATTTTAGCTATTAGGTGTATTTTAATCAATATTTTGAACAAAAATGCAGCATATTTAGGAATATCTCCACATTAAGGATTATTCGAGAGGATTTAGAAGAATAAATGGTATCTTAGCTTTCAAAAAAAAAAAAAAGAAAAAAAAGAAAAGTGAAAGAACGAAATTTCTTATCAATCTCATGATTATTATTAATTTAGTGAAAGCGAAAACTCAATGACATCACAGAGTTATGAAAATAAAAAAAAGAAAATAAATTTTACATCTTAATATAAAGGCAATAAATGATTTAATAGATAAATTGTAGTCCTAACAGTTATATGAAAGATTTTACAAAAATTCTAATCAAAACCTTATAAAATTTATTTGGGTCAATACCTTTAGGATCATTGAGTTGTAAAAACAAATTACTGTTTTTTTAAAAATCCAGTGATGAAATCAAGTTAGCTTCCTCATTAAGATTGTTTTTCCATTAAAAATTTATAAAGTTGTATTTTCATAATGAAATGTATTTGTTTGTGTGTCTTCAACCTTAAAAATTAAAAGTTTTTTGGTTGATCAAGACAGTTTTTTGTGAAATGAGACATAAGTAGTTTACTATCAAAATATGCTATTTTTAATGTAAAATTTACACAAATACACAAAGAGATAGATTTCTATTAATTGAAGCCTTCATAAAAAAGGTTTTCGTTTGATATTTTCGCTGGTATAGCTTTTTTTAGAATTTTCAATTCACAAAAGATGATTTTAGTATTTCTAATTTTCAGTGTGCACACAGTGTTTGGTCATGTCATAATGGGAGAAGATTTCATAGTAGACATTGAAAATCAAAAAGTCAATGATAAACATAAACCTTATGCTGATATAAGAATTGCTCATTGTGGTGAATTGGTGAAGAAATCAAAAGTAAAGGAAAAAGAGGAAAGTACGAAAGGTAGCAAGCAGCCCTTATACTAATTTGTTTGTAGTAGCTTTAGCTGACTGCAATACAAAACAAATATTTTGATTTTGTTATAGAGCATGGGAAATACCAGTTAGAGGTCAGAGAAAAAAAAAGTTTATACCCGTATATAGTCATGTGATGAAAATTATTGTTTTTCAGTACTAGACCCACAAAAAAAATTAATTTTAATATTTTACTCCCAGGTCTCGAAACAAAACAACATGCTCCAAAATTGCCATTTTTTGGTTTTAATTTAAATTAAATACTAATATTATTTAAATTAATTGTCCATAATTATTAATTATTAATATATAATTAAATATATATAATATAATATATAATTATAATTTTAACTGGTAGAGAAATTAATATGAAATTAAATGACCTGTTTGATATTCGACAATCAGATTTAAAATCTTGATATTCGAGCAATGAAAAGAAATTCACGGCTCTCACCTACTTGCCTTTATAGAGAACTATAATTTTTGATTAAATGTCCTCCATTTGAAGTATGTTCTTCATCATGAAAATCTAAACAACAAAAACCTACCTAAAAGCCCAAATCTTCTCGTTTCATCAAAAAAGTTTATTTAAGATTTAATCTGCATGTTGAATTTTTGTACAAATCAAAAAAACTTTTTTTTTTTCTTTTTTTTTTTCTTTCTTTTTCTTTTTTGTGATTCTTTATATGTAATATTTTATTTTTATTTTCTCTAGCTGCTGAGAATTCAAGTGAAAGTGAAAGTGAAAGTTCTTCCGATAGTAATCGTGAAAGTCGTCGTAAGAGGAAAACAAAGAAGAAAGAAAAATCTCCAACACCAGTTAGGTATAAATGTTTGAATGCTTGTTCAAGATCAAAGGCAAAAAGTGGGAAAATTTGTTCATGGTTATGTCGGTTTTTAATAGTTTCAACTTAAAATATCTGTCTAATATTTCCTCGGTAAAAAAACAATATTCATGTAGTTTTAAATAAGAAATAAAACATTATATATAAATTGTGTTTATTCTTCTCATGCAATATGTGAACGGGTCATTTTTTGGATTTTATATACTCTTCATTGTTTTTTTAAAGTTTTTTGTGAAGTCATAAGGGTAAATGAGTAACAATTCTAAACTCATTTTTTAGTATTGTGCCTAAATACGCTCAAATATGGCTATTCTAGGCCTAAATTTCTTTTTTTATAGTCATATGTGAAGATGGAGAGCTATTTTTTCTTCCTGTCGAAAACCCATGTTATTTGTTGTTATTGGTACAATTACGACTACATTCTCAATTTAGGTCTCAAGATATTTTTTAAACTTTTTTTTTTTTTTTATGCCTTATCATTTTTTTTATTAATATAAAATATAATTAAGTTAAAAGACCTCAAGGGCATCTCTTGATGCATTGCACAATCTGTTGAAATCTGTTTCAGCATTGAATCTCATTTTTCACCTTTCGACTTATACGCCAAACTTTAATTTGTATATCATAAACCCTCTTTTTCATTTTTAATTTCAAAGAAACAGAACGTTTTTAAAAAAAATGTTTTGCAATGTCCATATTTGCTAAACTCTTTCATTTGTAGATGCTGGACCCAATATTTACACATAAACTTTTATTCTTTAGAAATTGCATATGATGAAAGAGATTTAATATTTTTTCTGCCGGTCATTTTTTCATATTTTTTAGGAGCTCATTAAGTTTTGTATTTCTTTTCTATCTTCAGTTCTCCACAATTACATATCTTACTATTGTACTGGTATGACATAAATCATCTATTACCTTTTTTTTCAAAAACAAAAGGAAATTTTTTTTATCTGGATCAATTTTAATCTTCGTTTAAATTTTACCAGTTTCTACTAGTAAAATGAAATTTGCATCATATATAATCATTGATGTAAAAATTTTATAAAATACACACGCACACTCACGCTTGTTACTATTGAGATCCGTCTAATCGATTATTGAAAAGGAAAAAAAAACTAGTACTAGTAAATGTTTTCTTGTATTGTTATTATTATTTTTTTTTTAACATCATATCTAAAGAAAAATTACAAAAATAAGCAAGGTGACAGCAAAAGTTAAAAAATGAAAATAAAAGTGAAAGATGTCTAAGTGAAAAAAATGTAGAAATGATCAATCCATAATTTAAAATACTATTTGTGGGTAAATTATTGATTTCTTTACTTAAAGCTAAAATTTTTATCAATAATTTAATACAGCGTTCTTGGCTGTCATCTGGAAATGCGATTAGTTCATTATAATGATACACATTTAAATTGTTAGGTTGCCTCCTTTCCATAAAAGTAGCGCATCATAGTAAAAAAAATATACTTTTGTTTGGTTGGATTGCACAAGCTTTAGTTTCAATGCAAATTTAGATGCGATAATTACTTAACAAAGCATCTCTTAGAGAGAGGTTCATGTATTTACTTACGTTCAAAAAATGTAGCTAATTTCTTTGTATATGCATTTTCTTTGTGGATGACGTTTAGCAGAGACTTAAACATGATCTAATAAGCGTTTTTGTATGTTATAAAAGAATAAATTATAAAATGTAATTGTATGAATAAAATTCTTATCTTAATGCAGTGGTTAAATTGAACAAAAAATACTTGACATTCAATATATACCGTTGCTTTCTGTTTTACCAGGGAGGTGAGGAAAGTTGTGGATAAAGAGCCGGTTTTAAAGGAAGACGGAACTTTGGATTTAAGCTATGTCCCAAATGTTCCAACGTCGTTTCTTCTGCGGAATAGTAGAACACCTTCACCTATACGAAAACGTCATCAGAGTGAAGGAAGGTATTGTTAATTTATTTTGACCAAAAACGTAATATTCTTTATTCATCACTACCTTAACCTAGGGTGGGTGGCCAAGGTTACTTGAATTTTTCTTTTTTCAGCTTCTAGAATAAACATTGTATATATTCAATAAAAGAGAGATATTTTTTTATACTCCATATTTTGCATTTTTTGGGCAAAAAAAAAAATATATTGCATTTGAAGTACATTATAAGAAAAGAGTTTTTAGGGGTTGTATTTTAACTTTTTGAATGGGTGAATTAATCCATTCAAAAAGCATGTAAAAAAGTCATTTTTGAATTAGTTTTGGTTAGAACATGAAAGCTTAGATATACTCAAAAATTAAAATCACAAAATTGTGTGTTATTTATAATGATTCGAATTTTTGTTCATATTTAAATCATGTGCGATACTGATGATGATTCGGACTTTTTGTTCATATTTAAATTATGTGTGATACTTTTGATGATTCAAACTTTTTGTTCATATTTAAATCATGTGCGATACTGATGATGATTCAGACTTTTTGTTCATATTTAAATTATGTGTGATACTTTTGATGATTCAAACTTTTTGTTCATATTTAAATCATGTGCGA
>JAUZNK010094580.1:0-12278 GCA_035046665.1 Euphysa ruthae
TATTATAGTAGCTCCTTTTCAAATGCACCATTTATTAATCCATATTATTTTTTTGTTGTTTCACTTGAAATTTATATAATCATAGATGAAGAAACGTGAATATCTTTCATTTGTTTTTTTCTTATTTTGATAACAATGCCGAATGCTGACATAATTTATCCATGTCATTTGGATACGTACATCACTTCATTTGAAATACTTCAGGCAGAAATAGCATCAAGAAATAATGAAAATACCGGTTTTAATTTTTAAACCTGGTTTATTTGTACTAGGTCTAGCTATTATCATTTTGCGTAAAGTTGAAGGTCTATAAAGGTTATCATTAACCTGTATTGTCACTTTCCATATATTTTGTTAACCAGCTAAATTGTTATTCTAAAAACCGGTAGAAAATACTCATTTAAACGGAGGTCATGCACTTTTGGTATTGTTAAATTTTCAGAGAAACTAATTATTCAAACGAATGTTTATAACTTTAATATTTTTATTTCTGTTAATCTTTTTATTCGGGGGCTTAGGTCCTTATTATGATGAAGAAACGGAATTGTTTCTAATTTTTTATTAAATGTTATGACATTATGTTATGTTGTTTTATGTCAATTTAGTTGGTGTTTATAGATTTTCTGTAAAAAATGCAGCAATAAACCAAGTTAAACCAAAAATATATATAAATACATCAAAGGCTGTACTTGCCTTTAATGTATTTATTTACAAAAATTATCTGTTATGCAAATATTTCCATTTTATTCCTCGATGCGATACGAAAAATAAAAAAAAGTAGGAAAAAGTAAAAATAAAAAATGGTAGTTAATTCCTGTAGACATTTTGTCTACGAACCTTATCAAATGTGCTCAGAAATAAATCTTTAATTTTACGCTTAAAAGTGTTGTCGTTTTTATGTTTCTTAACATTATTAGACATCGAGTTCCAAATCGAGGGACCTTTCCATGACAAAATTTTGCCCATATTTGTTCTGCGTCGGGGAACATACAATTTAAAATTAATATTTCGCAATGGAATTGAAGGGATGTCAAATAGTTTCAGATATGGAGTTAAAATTAGGCTTGACGCAGAATTTAAAAGAATGAGCAGCTATGTATTGATTAACTCTCATTTCGACAGGAAGCCATTTAATTTCTCTGAACTGATCAGTGCCGATAGGGAATGTATTATCAAGACAGAAACGGATGCACTTATTTTGAGCAGTTTTTAATCGTTTACTAACCTAATTTAGGCATTTCAGTCACGTGACAAAAAGCCGTGTTTTAAAATTTCGTAAACAACAACGAAATTAAAAGTGTTTTCGGCTCGTTTTTTTTTCAAATTATAAATTTATGTGCCTAACTTAGTTGTAAAACCCAAAGCTGCTACAAACATAAATACAATTAGTTGGGCACCTAATAAGAGTTAAAGGTCTAAAGTTCATTTTTAAATCTGAGCCAACTTTGAAATCACATATCCTTTCGAGTTACAGCCAAAGAAATATCTAAAAGCTGTTAAAAAGGTATAAATATTTGTTTTTTGAGTTTGGCTCGCCCCGGAAATGAAATTATAGGGCATTTTCTATTTAGAAAACATTATGTGTATGTCTTAAAATTGTCTACATCCTTGGGGTTTTGTTTAAAAACATACAAGCTTTCGGTTGTTTTTTAAAGCTTTTACTCGATATTTTTCTGTTGTTTTATTTATTATAGTGTTACAAAAAGGCTATTTCAATATTTTTGTTTGTAAATCTTGCTTGTCTTGCCATTCCCTCACAAGAAATGCTGAGGTTTTCTGGCCAAGCGGATAAGGCATTTTTAAATAACAATTGCTCTGCAAAACTTTTTAATAAAACAAAGATAGATAATGATAAAAGAAAAGATTTGACATGGCCAGAGTTATTGGAGAATTTCTTGTCTATCATAAAAGCTTTCAAAAATCCCCAAGATGACAAAACCTGTGAAGCAGTTAGGACTGTTAGTACAGTTCAGAGGAAGATCGTTGTTGAAAATAACGAATTCAAGATTAGGAAGACTAAATAAACAAAAAGTTATATCAATGATCAGTCAGTTTATTGAAAACCCAGAGTTGCTAGTTGGAAGATATATTAAGCAGATATATTAAGAGTAAGGGAATGTAATGAAGAGGAGGCGACATGGTGTACAGCCAAAGTTGTTGGGATCGATAAGCTTTGTAGCAGTAACATAAAAAGTTCGCTGTTTGATATCACCTATGAAAATGAACCTGATGTGTTCAGTTTTCCTTTAATTGCGGATTTCTAAAAAGGAGATGTTTTTTTAAGTAATTAAACAATCTGTCTGCTTATTTGGACAATTATGCATGTGGTGGACAGATAAGTGTTGATTTATTTTATATGTATATTTTTTAAGATACAATGTAATGCCTTGTTTGCTCTGTCAATGGTTAGGCTATGCATTCCAACGTATTTTTATTTTTAATGTAGGGCCAACAAATAGCTTCAAGCTAATTTTTATAGAAGGGTCCATGAGTTTGGTTATGTTGTACTTATAGCTCCCTTTTAAGCTTACGGTAAAAAAAATCATTGATCTCTAAGGGGGATGGAGCTCGGACCTCCATGACAGAAACCAAAGTCTTAACCGCTCATCCAGAAAACCATGAAAACGCTTACTATCACCTTAATAACATGTAATTATTTGTGACGAAAAAATAAAAAAATTCTTCTCATAAATTGCTTTATATCCGAACCAAAATTGAACTCATTTTGTTCTACTCAAGATCTTATATCTCTAGAACTACTTGAAATAAAAATGAGTTTGACCCCTCGTTGAATTTCTCTTTTTATGGTCTTTCAAATAAAGTATGAAGTTAAGTCTCTAATAATATGTTTTAAAATGACCTGAATTGCCTACTCATATCTTAAAAATCAACTGTTGGGGTAGAATTTAAATTTTCCTAAAGTCCGGGGGTAAAAGATTAAATTAAAATTGGATTCATTTGTAAAAAAATTGGAAAGATAATTAATAAAGCTTGTTTATTGCACAGATACAGTTTGCCTAAATAAGAATAAAAAGTTTTAAGAAAAATAGCGATTACACAGTTCTCTAAGTAACTCTAAATAACTCTAAATACTAGATTTTTACACCATGAAAAACCCAAAAGAGCCGATTCTTAATTAATTCTTAGATTAAGGCCACAAAAAAATATTTTAAAATAATTTTAAACTTTGACATAAAAAAGATACTCCATTTGGAAAATAAAAAGAATCTTGATCAGTTTTTTAGTGGCTGAAACGGGAGTAAAAATACTAATTTACCCCCGAAATATACCAAAAGTATCAAGTTTCTGCTGCTTTGACCCTTTCGACTTTGACATTCTATTGGAATCGAAGAAATACACCCATATTCATATTCATGAAGAGTGTGTGGCATCTGTAAGACTAGTTCACGAAGTTTATGGAATGTCTTGATGGGTAGATAATGTACTTTTTTCTTTATAGCTGCACGATCTTCCACTACAAGTTTGCTCAAAATTTCGATGATCCGGTAATCTGCTCTGTTCGGCACATTCTAAATATGCGAAACAGTGTATTGTAATGGCACAACTTCATTGTCGAATGTTTTGATTTCCTTTTAGAAGAATTAGTATATAAATTAAAATAGTAAGCATAGTGGAAGATATTTTGAAAAAAAAAGGAAGAAGAAGAAAGTGTTGAACACTTTAAAGATTGCGTAGCATGTCAAGAAGATGATGGAAATAAAAAGATATACCAGTTTAATTGTGGTTTCATACGATTCTACATTCGAGAAAATTTTACAAATAGTTAAAGAATTGAAAAGTACGGTAAATGGCATACCATGCCACCACAAGTACCGAAATTAGATTCCGCCCAATAACCATTCGCATGCGACACATTTACAAAGTTTTAATTATTTCGGCATGTCTTTAATGGCGTTTTCTTAGCTTTTCCAATCTGTATGTGTACATATTGTTATCGGTAAGTAATTAAGTATAAGCAGTAAACACCTTCTGTGTGTTGCTTTAATAAAATTTATGTTATGTTTGAATTATTCAAATGTTGTTTTCATTTATATAAAATTTTGATTTTGTTTAATTTCGATCAAAAATTTATTTTGGGATGTTGGTGTTTTCTTTCATGTAACCCATTTTCGTCTGAATTATAGCACATACCCGATTTGAGAAAAAAGATGACGTCAGCAAAACCATTTTGAATAATAAAGATATATATATATATATATATAACGGTTCAGAAGTAAACATGGGTGGGAGGGGAGTAACGGTCAGCCCCCGTCACTTCTTAAGAATTTTATTTCTAAAAATTTCATTTCTGTTTTAAGGTGAGTGGTGGCGTACTTTTAATGAAGCAGCGTAAAATCGATTTTGCTCAGTTGCATGCACTAACACTTCTGTTATTCACTGACGAAAATTCCAGGGAAAAGCTCATTCTAAAAAACCTGCCACAATAAGCTATCCGGGTCAACTCAATCTCGAATCGTATAAAGCACAAAAAAGTTTCTTAAGGTCATGAACGAATTTGGCGTATCACTCATGATGAGGATGATGCAGTGTTTAACATTGTCCCAAAAGCTGTTTTACCATCTTCGTGTGCAACTCATGTCCTGGTTCACATTGGCCAAGCGAATTAAGAAGAGTTCATAAAAATGAGGTTTCTTGGAAGTTCTTCGGTATGACCTACAATGAAAAAGACCAACCTGAAGTCATTCAAAGCGAACAGCAATAAGATCAAGGAAAAGTTGCGTGAAAAAAATGTGCAGCTTCTGGAGGAAAAAATTCTGCTCACCAGGTTTTTGATTACAGCTCTGAAAAGACAAGAACTGAATTTTGAAAACAGTTTTGGAAACTTTGAATTCACGGTTGTTTAACAATCTTTGTTTTCCACTGACAGTCAAAGTTTTAAATCATCAGTCCTTCTTCATTTTGAATGTCTGGCAAATGCAAACAGCAGTGAAGTAATAAATTAATATGTAAACATGGTTTTTAGTGAGAAGTGTGTTATAATAAATGATGGCTGTGGTAAGTCAAGTCGTTAAAATTAAGGAAATCTTGCAAAGTAATTCGAACCGAGACGGAAAAGCTTCCATCCACGACGTCGGCTATAAAATACAAGATAATTCGCTTTCATTTTGTCACATTAGTGCTAAAAGGATCACATGAACCTAATCAGTGCTTACCAACATCTGAAAGATTTGGATGGGAGATGAAAAATGATGCATTGAACTCAGTGTCTGTTCATGTAAATTACTTTGCAAAAGAAAGAAATGCAGGTGTCGCAAATACAGTTTTTTTCAGATGCACATGACAGTGTATAGACTGAGAAAACAATGATGAATCTGATGAAGATTTCGATATAGAATAAGGCGATAAAAATATTGATGACTAAACTTTTTAAAAATGAAATAATACTATTTTTTGCGTATTTCAAATATTGATTTATATATATATATATATATATAGATTCTTAGTTGAACCCAAAGTTGACATTTCGTTGTATGTAGTGAACTTTAAGTAGACACATTCGCTAAGTCGACGAGTTTTATGTCGACTTAACGTTTCCAAACAGATTTTTCCAAAAATATTAGTCTCTCACTATTCATCCACTGATGGTTTCAATTACGTACCTTTCATCATATGACTGATGTCAATACGTCTGCGTAAAGTCGATATCATTATATTTTACACTTTTTGCAGATTTAATGTATGCATATCTTGTAATTATATTTACCCAGATAATAACATGATAAGTACGAGTGTTTTTATTCAGGTTAATTATAATTCCCATGTTTAATTATGTGTTCAATTAACAAAACCCCTTTTTACGAATTTTCGGCGCGCATGTTCAATCTTCATATGAGGTGGCCGAAATGTTGTCGTGAAGAAGAAAAGAAAATTTATTACAAAAAGAATATTATGGATCAGGAAGTGATACTGATGGGTTTATCGTAAAATGTATTGATTCTGTTATTTCTTATTATATATGTTACATTTTTGAATTTACTCTATACTATGCTGATGTCACTTCCTCTAGTTCTTGCCTGTTAGATTTCCTTGAGACCATGTTTGACTATGCTTGAAACAGGGTTTCAGACAAATCTGATACGTTTTTTAAGATATGGTATGATTTGTACAAAGCGTTTTGAACATGGTGACTTCCTAATTGAGTATGCAGGCAAAAATTGATCATGACTTATATGAAACATGTTTTTTACAGTAAAAAATAAACTTATAATAATATGTATAAATGTTTCTAATAAATATATGTTAAGACCACTAAAGGACCTTAAAACGCTAAATGATGAGTTCTCTACAGA
Organism: Euphysa ruthae; assembly: GCA_035046665.1. NCBI lineage: Eukaryota > Metazoa > Cnidaria > Hydrozoa > Anthoathecata > Corymorphidae > Euphysa > Euphysa ruthae. The sequence continues at coordinate 6,312 of JAUZNK010094580.1, forward strand.
AGTTCTTTACAGAAGCAGTAAAAACTTAAAAAAAGTTTCAGATTTGCACTTGAAAAATATTACCAACATGAGGTCTGTGTTATTCGTTTTGTAACCTACACCTATGTTACTGGATACAGAGTAAAAGCATAATTGAGAGATTAGATTTAAACCAGAAAACTACATTTTTCGAAAAATGCATGGATCTTAGCTTTTCAAGCCAAATTTTGAGATCGATTGTGAAAAGGTTTTTAGAGGTTTATGAAGATCATTCCAGCGTGATATCTTTTTTTAAACTCTGTCAAGATATGACAAACAAATGTTTGTCAAAGAACCCTTTCAAAATCAGGATTGAAATTTATATTAATTACGATATGGGTCTTAAGTTTTTCTGTTCAGTCTGGACTGTTATTTAAATGATGGAAAGTTTGTAAGTTTGTAATAAAAGTTATAGTTTGTAATAATCTGGAAATATGGTAGTCTTGATAGACAGATTTGTTATTTCTTTGGTGTCAAAATAGAAGTATATCCTTCCTTAAACAACACAGATGCTATTTCATCAAACTTTATTAATTATGTTTTTAGCTACATCCTCAATGACCCTTGAGAATTCAAACTTCTTCGAAATGCTCATTTCGCCATAAAGATTTAGAGTTGTTTGACTAAATATTTGAAGCTCTAGAAAGAAGATTTGAAATATTGGTTGAAAGATTTCCAAAACATTTGAAAGTGAAAGTATTAGCAAGTTGAAAATGATTAAAATAAACTTATTACCTTGTTTAAAAAAAAAATGGATTGTGAAGTTAAATTTTTTAATATTTTATGGGATATTTTATATCCTATATTTGATATCGTAAATCTGTTGTACTGCTGTTTTAGCTTTATAAGTACTTTTCTATGTTGTTTAATCGCTTTTCCACTCGTACTAAATACCGGCTCTGTCAGGACATAAGATATGTTGTTTCAAACAGGAAATTAGTACAGCGAAACAAGATAGATTGGATATTGATACGGGCTATTTATATTTTCACCAATTGTGGTACACAAATAGTTTTGCATGATGTTTATTACTTTATCAGTAAGACGAAATCATCTGAATCAATTATTGACTTGCTGTGGTTGTAATGGAAATACTTGTTACTTTTTCCTCGCTTTGTTGACTTTGTGAAAACCTATTTCCATGAAAATTCCTATTTCTCTTCCTTTTATAATTTCCCATTTATTTATTTAATATCTGGAAAAAGACTAATAAATATCAAGAAGCATATCAAAAACAAATGGCTGTGTAAAACGTATTGACTTTATTTTTGTGAAATCAAAATGATTGGTGTTACGTAATTTTGAATTATGTGGTTGTTAAATTTAATAAAGTTTGCGGGGTTTGAAAATTATACTGAAAAACCATGCTAAACTAATAAATATTTTGTTTATTTTCCAAATGGAGTCTTTTTGTGCGTCAAAGATAAAAATGATTTTTTGTGGCCTTGATTTAGGAAAAATTGTCTCTTTTAAACTTTTCAGTGGGTAAAGATTTTGTAGAAGTGAGAATAGGATACTTACTGTATCTTTATAATAGCAAAGCTTTTTATAATTATCTTTCCTTCTTTTTAATTTGAAAAACTCTAATTCTAATTAGCCTTTTTACACACTGGTTTTAAGAAAATTTGAATGCCACTATCTTTTCAACGATCGAACTTTATGGAAAAAAATTTTTTTAACCCTTTCTCTATAGGGAACAACTTCCAGCAAAAAGTTTGCCTTTAACACGTATCATAAAACTTTGTTATTGTCACTAATGAGTCAACAATTATTCCGATCGTCGTTTTAAATGTTGTTAATTTTGCAACAAAAGTTTGTTTTTAAATAATGATGCGTTCTTTTCTTTTCATGATAAAATTGATTCTAAAATACAAACAAATTACTAAAAAACGCATTTGTAAATAATCATTTATTCATTGCTCAAGTTTGAATGACAACTCCATCTCATCGAGAATTATTATAGTCATAAAAGTAATTGTTTTTTGTCTTGTATATGATTATGTCATTAATTAAGTAAAAATTATTTTCAAACAATCGAAAAATCAATAATAAGAAAAAGGACCAGACGTTTTTTTATCGTTAACTGAGGTAGTATAAGTTTTTTCTATTTTTTGATATTTTATAGAATTTTAATGCATTGATATTTAAACTAAGTGAAATTTCAGTTAAAAATACAAGGATTAGTCAGAAAGTAAATTTATACATAATTTAAACTCTTCAAATATTTCTATATTGCTATTTTGTCAATGTTCGCTTTTCCATTTTGACATATTGGGATTATTATTGTTTTAAATTTTCATACTTGTACGAAATTAACTCTTGGCTGAGAACTCACGGGTAAGGTGAATTTTTGAACGAATAATGTTGGAGAATCCAAATTTAAACTGATGAACTTGAAAAAATTCCTTTCGATTACCTCTGCGTTGTAAATGGAGCTATTCTTCAGTTTGAAAATTTAGAATTTAGATATTCTAACAACAAATGCAATTTTTGACTTTATATTATACTAATATAAACTAAAAGAAGTGTCTGTCTACAGCAGAGATCGAATCGAACCAGAGATCAAGATTTATTCAAAGATTGTTCTTTATTGGAAATATTTACCTGCAAATTAAATATGGGTGCAGAACATCATAGGTGTGCTGTTCAAAGAGTGGTTGTAAACAACAAAAGGTCACAATTTTGCAAGGAAATAGATCACACATTCGACTAGAAAAACTAACCAAATAATAAAAGAAACAGTGTTATATCAATTAAACATTCTTTCCACTATGTTAGAAAATCTATTTATATACTGAGAACAGGTATGTTGTGAAAGTCGGGACTTTGTTAATGCAATTAATACAGTGATGAATCACTTTGCCCCATGATTACTACTACTTTGAAGGTAGGCATTATGAGGATAAATTTTTTGACTCAAACCTTTTTTTAATAATGTTTTCATAAGAAATGTCGCGTTGGTTTTGGCTTATATTTTCATGGTTGGTAAAAAACCTAATTGTTAGCTTAAAAAAAAATTCGTTTTGAACATGCATAAGTTAATTAAATCTGAAACTTACATTGTCGTGGAATTGCATAGTTTTGTTGGTTGCGAAATTCAGTAATGCACGAGTACATACCGCTGAAACTATAGAACTGTATAGAAGTACCTTTGCTGCAGATACAGGTTTCTAAACTTTCCCAAAAGGATATTCCATAATCAACCATGTCATCAATGTTCATGTATATAAAGCATTTTTTCTGACAATAATCAAGCGAAGATCCAGGAACTCGTATTATTTCTTCCATTTCAAGTAAAAATTTATTATCGGACCATGGGCATTTAAATGCTAAAAAAAAACAACATATGAATTGAATATAATTGGAAATCAACATTATAGATAGATAGATAGATTCAGATAGAAAATATATATTTCTTTCTACAACCAAATTATGGTTATAGAAGAAAAATATAAATTATTTGTTGAAATAATTAAACTTTATAGGGTTAGAAGATAATTCTTCGTCAATGCAGTTATAAAAGATTGAAAAGTAAAAAAAAAAAAAAATCATTAACTTGTTTGTAGAGCTCATTGTTATTAATGGACGAAGACTTAAGGCAGAGAGGAAAGTTAATTTAGTTTCGAAAAGGTTTTATTAAACTTTATAAATATTAGCTCATTGAGGTTAACACCACAAAATGGAAATAAAATGTCCAAACATTGCATTACAGAGCCAGGAAGAATTTTAGTTGCAAAATTGTAATCGATAAGTTTATTAAATTTTTTATATGTCCAAAATTTGAAACTTTTACATTGCAATGCATGGCGCACTACAAAGTTTTTATACATTCTATTTTTTTTTAAATCTATACCAAGGTTATGTAACAACGAGAACGTTTTTTTGGTTGCTTGCCAACTTGCATTTTACAAAGTTTTAAATTGATACAACTTACTTTTATTGTGATTTAAAATGGTACTATAATTTGTATTTCCTAAAATTACACCATTTCCTACGATCTCTTTAAATTTGCCAAATAAATAAAAAATATGCTTTATTTATAATTATGCGAAACAGCAATTTATTTACAATAAAAAATTACTACAAGCGCTAATGTAGCTAAAAATAAATATAATATATGCGTAATTGAAATTATATATATATATTCATTAAAAATTTAATTTTTTCAATAATGTTGTGAAAACGTTTGTAATTATAAAAATTAAACATTGTAATTGGCTAAGCCATTGAAGTTTTTCTTTAAAAAAGAGAGAAAACTTTGGTAAAGTCTGGTTATTATTGTAAACTCAAAGATTATGGTTAAAATCAAATTATATATCAGGAGTAGCGGATCAAAACTTGAATTTCCATTCTAGAGATTTTTTTTGAAATTGCATGCTATCATGCTTTAAAGTAAGAATGATTTTGTAGAAATATATTTAAGTTAAACTTGGACGCGCTATAAAAATTTTTTTTTCATTAAGTAATATTATTATATAAATTCCAAAAAATTTGTTGCATTTTTAAAAAGTTTAAACTGCTGATGCGATCTATGCAAAGTACACTGTTTAAGGTTTATACCGTTTTTATTAGGATTTCATATACGTTAAAAACTAACCTTTACCAGGATTTGCATATGCTAAATATACGCACGTCACTTCAATGTTACCTTTAATATCTGGTTTAATGTTGTATTTACCAGTAATTTTTTCTTCTGTCTTGAAAATTTCTGAGCAAGATTTCTTCACATCGACGGCTAAAACAAAAAAATGTACTAATAATATTAAAAAATTCTAACAGAAAAGTTTTTCCTGCGAATCAAAGTGGTCAGCTCAGTGGTGTGTCCAAATTTTGCTACAATAAAGTTCAAACTATAAATTACGTATTTCTTAAGTAATGGGCGTAGAACTGATGAGTGTCTAGATCAAGCAATGTCACGTTTTTTTATATATTGCTTCGTATTGTTATTGAAAACAGGACATTTTACATACTCAAACAAGTCAAAAAAACTTTCTGGAAGATTATTTAGGCTCAATCTCGGTGATTCTCATAAATTTAAAAATTATTATTTATGCAGCAACAACTCAACGAAATAAAGGTCTTATTTTGTACAAACTGGGTAATATCAAAATATTTTGAGTAATAAAAATTTTGTCAATTTTTTATCATAAACGTCTTTTATTATAAACTAGCTTTGTTTTTTTCTTTTCCCTGCGGCGTCGGTAGGTATGATAACTTATTTCCTTTAAAATGTATCACTAAACAAAAAAAAAAAAAAAGAAAGAAAGAGTGTGTTTGCTTGACTCCATCCAGCGTATATTTTAATAATTTTTTTTTGTATGTAACTTTTGTGTTAAATAACATTTCGTCATTCTCTTTTTGATATAATTAACAAAAGATGTGTTTAGTATAAAATGTTAGCAGATGATTGACCTAGCTTTTTATGTCTACTTGGCATCTAAGCGTATGTAAGCAATGAGGAATATTGCAGCCACAACTAATAAGTTCACAAACAAATGTGCCGTTCCGAACCCGGAACATGTCTTGATAAATGACTTTTCAACTATCGAATGGAATGAATATGTAATGTTATTCTCAAAAAATAACCAATTGGCTTCTATTATATCGTAAAAATAACTTTTATACCTTTTTTAGCTTTTTTTTTTTTCTGAGTTAAATTGTTTTTAGATTTATTTTCGTCTGCTTAAGTGGCTTTACTTTTATCTTGTAAATTGACAATAAAGCCGTTGCGATAAAGACTGCTGTCTTTTTTTGCAAATATACTTTTAAGTGATTATAAAATGAAGACTGCTGCAACCGTTTTACAACTTTCTTTCCGATAAACTTTCTAGTATAACAATAAAACAATCAAATTTCCTGATTTGAATACAAAATTTATTAAAATTTCAGTATCACAGTTTTAGTTGGTAGATTATTCATTACGAGAAAAAAACTTTATAAGATGGTGCT